>CALNHX010007172.1:0-77697 GCA_940337035.1 Agriotes lineatus
CAGATGTTCCATATGTCCTTAACGTCCCAGACGTCCCAGATGTCCCATATGTAACTAACGTCCCAGACGTCCCAGATGTCCCATATGTCCCATATGTCCCTAATGTCCCAGGCGTCCCAGATGTCCCTTATGTCCCATATGTCCCTAATGTCCCAGGCGTCCTAAATGTCCCATATGTCCTTAACGTCCCAGACTTTCCAGATGTCCCATATGTCCTTAACGTCCCAGGCGTCCTAAATGTTTCATATGTCCTTAACGTCCCAGACGTCCCAGATGTCCCATATGTCCCATATGTACCTAATGTCCCAGGCGCCCTAAATGTCCCATATGTCCTTAACGTTTCAGACGTCCCAGACGTCCTGGATGTCCCATATGTCCTTAACTTCCCAGACGTCCCAGATGTCCCATATGTCCCATGTGTACCTAATGTCCCAGGCGCCCTAAATGTCCCATATGTCCTTAACGTCCCAGACGTCCCAGTCGTCCTAAATGTCCCATATGTCCTTAACGTCCCAGACGTCCCAGATGTCCCATATGTCTCTAACGTCCCAGACGTCCCATATGTCCCATACGTCCCATATGTCCTTAATGTCCCAAGCGTCCCAGATGTCCCATATTTCCCTAACGTCCCAGACGTCCTAGATGTCCCATATTTCCTTAACGTCCCAGACGTCCCAGATATCCCATATGTCCTATATCTCCCTAACGTCCCAGACGTCCCAGATGTCCCATATGTCTATAACGTCCCAGATGTTCCATATGTCCCTAACGTCCCAGACGTCCTAGATGTCTTATATGCCCCTAACGTCCCAGACGTCCCAGATCTCCCTTATGTCCCTAACGTCCCAGACGTCCTAGGTGTCCCTTATATCCTTAATGTCCCAGACGTCCCAGATGCCCCATATGTCAATAACGTCCCAGACGTCCCAGATGTCCTATATGTCCTTAACGTCTCAGACGTCCCAGACGTCCTAGATGTCCCATATGTCCTTAACGTCCCAGACGTCCCAGATATCCCATATGTCCCATATGTCCCTAATGTCCCAAGCGTCCCAGACCTCCCATATGTCCCATATGTCCCTAATGTCCAGGGCGTCCTAAATGTCCCATATGTCCTTAATGTCCCAGACGTCCCAGACGTCCTAGATGTCCCATATGTCCTTAACGTCCCAGACGTCCCAGATATCCCATATGTCCCATATGTCCCTAATGTCCAGGGCGTCTTAAATGTCCCATATCTCCTTAACGTCCCAGACGTCCCAGACGTCCTAGATGTCCCAAATGTCCTTAACGTCCCAGACGTCCCAGATGTCCCATATGTTTCATATGTTTCTAATGTCCCAGGCGTCCTAGATGTTCCATATGTCCCTAACGTCCCAGACGTCCCAGATGTCCTAGATGTCCCATATGTCCTTAACGTCCCAGACGTCCCAGATGTCCCATATGTCCCTAACGTCCCAGACGTCCCAGATGTCCCATATGTCCCTAATATTACAGGCGTAGTAAATGTCCCATATGTCCTTAACGTTCCAGACGTCCGAGACGCCCTAGATGTCCCATATGTCCTTAACGTCCCAGACGTCCCAGACGTCCTAGATGTCTCATATGTCCTTAACGTCCCAGACGTCCCAGATGTCCCATATGTCCCTAGCATCCCAGACGTCCCAGATGTCCCATATGTCCTTAACGTCCCAGACGTCCCAGATGTCCCATATGTAACTAACGTCCCAAACGTCCCAGATGTCCCATATGTCCCATATGTCCATAATGTCCCAGGCGTCCCAGATGTCCCATATGTCCCATATGTCCCTAATGTCCCAGGCGTCCTAAATGTCCCATATGCCTTTAACGTCCCAGACGTCCCAGACGTCCTAGATGTCCCATATGTCCTTAACGTCCCAGACGCCCCAGATTTATTATATGTCCCTAACGTCCCAGACGTCCCAGATGTCCCATATGTCCCATATGTCCCTAATGTCCCAGACGTCCTAGATGTCCCATATATCCTTAACGTCTCAGACGTCCCAGTATATCCCATATGTCCTATACCTCCCTAACGTCCCAGACGTCCCAGATGTCCCATATGTCCCTAACGTCCCAGATGTTCCATATGTCCCTAAAGTCTCAGACGTCTTAGATGTCTTATATGTCCCTAACGTCCCAGACGTCCCAGATCTCCCATATGTCCCTAACGTCCCAGACGTGCTAGATGTCCCTTATATCCTTAACGTCCCAGACGTCCCAAATGTCCCATATGCCAATAACGTTCCAGACGTCCCAGATGTCCTATATGTCCCATATGTCCCTAATGTCCTAGGCATCCCAGACCTCCCATATGTCCCATATGTCCCTAACGTCCAGGGCGTCCTAAATGTCCAATATCTCCTTAACGTCCCAGACGTCCCAGACGTCCTAGATGTCCCATATGTCCTAAACGTCCCAGACGTCCCAGATGTCCCATATGTCCGTAACGTCCCAGACGTCCCAGATGTTCAATGTGTCCCATATGTCCCTAATGTCCCAGGCGTCCCAGATGTCCCATATGTCCCAAATGTCCCTAATGTCCCAGGCGTCCTAAATGTCCCATATGTCCTTAACGTTCCAGACGTCCCAGACGTCTTAGATGTCCCAAATGTCCTTAACGTCCCAGATGTCCCATATGTCCCATATATTTCTAATGTCCCAGGCGTCCTAGATGTTCCATATGTCCCTAACGTCCCAGACGTCCCAGATGTCCTATATGTCCTATATGTCCTTAACGTCCCAGACGTCCCAGATATCCCATATGTCCTTAACGTCCCAGACGTCCCAAATGTCCCATATGTCCCTAATGTCCCAGGCGTCCTAAATGTCCCATATGTCGTTAACGTCCCAGACGTCCCAGACGCCCTAGATGTCCCATATGTCATTAACGTCCCGGACGTCCCAGATGTCCTATATGTCCCTAACGTCCCAGACGTCCCAGATGTCCCATATGTCCCATATGTCTCTAATGTCCGAGGCGTCCCTGATGTCCCATATATCCCATATGTCCCTAATGTCCCAGGCGTCCTAAATGTCCCATATGTCCTTAAAGTCCCAGACGTCCCAGACGTCCTAGATGTTCCATATGTCCTTAAAGTCGCAGACGTCCCAGATGTCCCATATGTCCCATGTGTCCCTAAAGACCCAGGCGTCCTAGATGTTCCATATGTCCCTAACGTCCAAGACGTCCTAAATGTCCCATATGTCCCTAACGTCCCAGACGTCCCAGATGTCCCATATGTCCCTAAGGTCCCAGATGTTCCATATGTCCCTAACGTCCCAGACGTCCCAGACGTCTTAAATGTCCCATATGTCCTTAACGTCCCAGACGTCTCAGATGTCCCATATGTCTCTAACGTCCCAGACGTCCCATATGTCTCATATGTCCCATATGTCCTTAATGTCCCAGGCGTCCCAGATGTCCCATATTTCCCTAACGTCCCAGACGTCCTAGATGTCCCATATATCCTTAACGTCCCAGACGTCCCAGATATCCCATATGTCCTATATCTCCCTAACGTCCCAGACGTCCCAGATGTCCCATATGTCCCTAACGTCCCAGATGTTCCATATGTCCCTAACGTCCCAGACGTCCTAGATGTCTTATATGCCCCTAACGTCCCAGACGTCCCAGATCTCCCATATGTCCCTAACGTCCCAGACGTCCTAGGTGTCCCTTATATCATTAATGTCCCAGACGTCCCAAATATCCTATATGTCAATAACGTCCCAGACGTCCCAGATGTCCTATATGTCCCATATGTTACTAATGTCCCAGGCGTCCCAGACCTCCCATATGTCCCATATGTCCCTAATGTCCAGGGCGTCCTAAATGTCACATATGTCCTTAACGTCCCAGACGTCCCAGACGTCCTAGATGTCCCATATGTCCTTAACGTCCCAGACGTCCCAGATATCCCATATGTCCCATATGTCCCTAATGTCCAGGGCGTCCTAAATGTCCCATTTCTCCTTAACGTCCCAGACGTCCCAGACGTCCTAGATGTCCCAAATGTCCTTAACGTGACAGACGTCCCAGATGTCCCAAATGTTTCATATGTTTCTAATGTCCCAGGCGTCCTAGATGTTCCATATGTCCCTAACGTCCCAGACGTCCCAGATGTCCTAGATGTCCCATATGTCCTTAACGCCCCAGACGTCCCAGATGTCCCTTATGTCCCATATGTCCCTAATATCCCAGGCGTACTAAATGTCCCATATGTCCTTAACGTCCCAGACGTCCCAGACGCCCTAGATGTCCCATATGTCCTTAACGTCCCAGACGTCCCAGACGTCCTAGATGTCCCATATGTCCTTAACGTCCCAGACGTCCCAGATGTCCCATATGTCTCTAGCATCCCAGACGTCCCAGATGTCCCATATGTCCTTAACGTCCCAGACGTCCCAGATGTCCCATATGTAACTAACGTCCCAGACGTCCCAGATGTCCCATTGGTCCCATATGTCCCTAATGTCCCAGGCGTCCCAGATGTCCTATATGTCCCATATGTCCCTAATGTCCCAGGCGTCCTAAATGTCCCATATGTCCTTAACGTCCCAGACGTCCCAGATTTACCATATGTCCCTAACGTCCCAGACGTACCAGATGTCCCATATGTCCCATATGTCCCTAATGTCCCAGGCCTCCTAGATGTCCCATATATCCTTAACGTCCCAGACGTCCCAGTATATCCCATATGTCCTATACCTCCCTAACGTCCCAGACGTCCCAGATGTCCCGTATGTCCCTAACGTCCCAGATGTTCCATATGTCCCTAAAGTCCCAGACGTCCTAGATGTCTTATATGTCCCTAACGTCCCAGACGTCCCAGATCTCCCATATGTCCCTAACGTCCCAGACGTGCTAGATGTCCCTTATATCCTTAACGTTCCAGACGTCCCAAATGTCCCATATGCTAATAACGTCCCAGACGTCCCAGATGTCCTATATGTCCCATATGTCCCTAATGTCCCAGGCGTCCCAGCCCTCCCATATGTCCCATATGTCCCTAACGTCCAGGGCGTATTAAATGTCCAATATGTCCTTAACGTCCCAGACGTCCCAGACGTCCTAGATGTCCCATATGTCCTAAACGTCCCAGACGTCCCAGATGTCCCATATGTCCGTAACGTCCCAGACGTCCCAGATGTTCAATGTGTCCCATATGTCCCTAATGTCCCAGGCCTCCTAAATGTCCCATATGTCCTTAACGTCCCAGGCGTCCCAGATGTCCCATATATCCGTACCGTCCCAGACGTCCCAGATGTTCAATGTGTCCCATATGTCCCTAATGTCCCAGGCGTCCCAGATGTCCCATATGTCCCAAATGTCCCTAATGTCCCAGGCGTCATAAATGTCCCTTATGTGCTTAACGTTCCAGACGTCCCAGACGTCTGAGATGTCCCAAATGTCTTTAACGTCCCAGATGTCCCATATGTCCCATATGCTTCTAATGTCCCAGGCGTCCTAAATGTTCCATATGTCCCTAACGTCCCAGACGTCCCAGATGTCCTATATGTCCCATATGTCCTTAACGTCCCAGACGTCCCAGATGTCCCATATGTCCTTAACGTCCCAGACGTCCCAAATGTCCCATATGTCCCTAATGTCCCAGGCGTCCTAAATATCCCATATGTCCTTAACGTCCCAGACGTCCCAGACGCCCTAGATGTCCCTTATGTCATTAACGTAACGGACGTCCCAGATGTCCCATATGTCCCTAACGTGCCAGACGTCCCAGATGTCCCATATGTCTCATATGTCCCTAATGTCCGAGGCGTCCCAGAAGTCCCATATGTCCCATATGTCCCTAATGTCCCAGGCGTCCTAAATGTCCCATATGTCCTTAAATTCCCAGACGTCCCAGACGTCTGAGATGTCCCAAATGTCTTTAACGTCCCAGATGTCCCATATGTCCCATATGTTTCTAATGTCCCAGGCGTCCTAAATGTTCCATATGTCCCTAACGTCCCAGACGTCCCAGATGTCCTATATGTCCCATATGTCCTTAACGTCCCAGACGTCCCAGATGTCCCATATGTCCTTAACGTCCCAGACGTCCCGAATGTCCCATATGTCCCTAATGTCCCAGGCGTCCTAAATATCCCATATGTCCTTAACGTCCCAGACGTCCCAGACGCCCTAGATGTCCCTTATGTCATTAACGTAACGGACGTCCCAGATGTCCCATATGTCCCTAACGTGCCAGACGTCCCAGATGTCCCATATGTCTCATATGTCCCTAATGTCCGAGGCGTCCCAGAAGTCCCATATGTCCCATATGTCCCTAATGTCCCAGACGTCCCAGATGTCCCATATGTCCGTAACGTCCCAGATGTCCCATATGTCCCTAACGTCTCAGACGTCCCAGATGTCCCATATGTCCTTAACGTCCCAGACGTCCCAGATGTCCCATATGTCTCATATGTCCCTAACGTCCCAGACGTCCCAGATGTCCCATATGTCCCTAACGTCTCAGACGTCCCAGATGTCCCATATGTCCTTAACGTCCCAGACGTCCCAGATGTCCCATATGTCTCATATGTCCCTAATGTTCCAGGCGTCCCAGATGTCCCATATGTCCCATATGTCCCTAATGTCATAGACGTCCCAGATCTCCCATATGTCCCTAACGTCTCAGACGTCCTAGGTGTCCCTTATATCCTTAATGTCCCAGACGTCCCAGATGTCCCATATGCCAATAACGTCCCAGACGTCCCAGATGTCCTATATGTCCCAAATGTCCCTAATGTCCCAGGCGTCCCGGACCTCCCATATGTCCCATATGTCCCTAATGTCCAGGGCGTCCTAAATGTCCCATATGTCCTTAACGTCCCAGACGTCCAAGACGTCCTAGATGTCCCATATGTCCTTAACGTCCCAGACGTCCCAGATATCCCATATGTCCCATATGTCCCTAATGTCCAGGGCGCCCTAAATGTCCCATATCTCCTTAACGTCCCAGACGTCCCAGACGTCCTAGATGTCTCAAATGTCCTTAACGTCCCAGACGTCCCAGATGTCCCATATCTTTCATATGTTTCTAATGTCCCAGGCGTCCTAGATGTTCCATATGTCCCTAACGTCCCAGACGTCCCAGATGTCCTAGATGTCCCATATGTCCTTAACGTCCCAGACGTCCCAGATGTCCCATATGTCCCTAACGTCCCAGACGTCCCAGATGTCCCATATGTCCCTAATATCCTAGGCGTAGTAATTGTCCCATATGTCCTTAACGTCCCAGACGTCCCAGACGCCCCAGATGTCCCATATGTCCTTAACGTCCCAAACGTCCCAAATGTCCCATATGTCCCTAGCATCCCAGACGTCCCAGATGTCCCATATGTCCTTAACGTCCCAGACGTCCCAGATGTCCCATATGTAACTAACGTCCCAGACGTCCCAGATGTCCCATATGTCCCATATGTCCCTAATGTCCCAGGCGTCCCAGATGTCCCATATGTCCCATATGTCCCTAATGTCCCAGGCGTCCTAAATGTCCCATATGTCCTTAACGCCCCAGACGTCCCAGACGTCCTAGATGTCCCATATGTCCTTAACGTCCCAGAAGTCCCAGATTTACCATATGTCCCTAGCGTCCCAGACGTCCCAGGTGCCCCATATGTCCCATATGTCCCTAATGTCCCAGACGTCCTAGATGTCCCATATGTCTCTAACGTCCCAGACGTCCCATATGTCCCATACGTCCCATATGTCCTTAATGTCCCAGGCGTCCCAGATGTCCCATATTTCCCTAACGTCCCAGACGTCCTAGATGTCCCATATTTCCTTAACGTCCCAGACGTCCCAGATATCCCATATGTCCTATATCTCCCTAACGTCCCAGACGTCCCAGATGTCCCATATGTCCCTAACGTCCCAGATGTTCCATATGTCCCTAACGTCCCAGACGTTTCAGTATATCCCATATGTCCTATACCTCCCTAACGTCCCAGACGTCCCAGACGTCCTAGATGTCCCAAATGTCCTTAACGTCCCAGCCGTCCCAGATGTCCCATATGTTTCATATGTTTCTAATGTCCCAGACGTCCCAGATGTCCCGTATGTCCCTAACGTCCCAGACGTCCCAGATGTCCTAGATGTCCCATATGTCCTTAACGTCCCAGACGTCCCAGATGTCCCATATGTCCCTAACGTCCCAGACGTCCCAGATGTCCCATATGTCCCTAATATCCCAGGCGTAGTAATTGTCCCATATGTCCTTAACGTCCCAGACGTCCCAGACGCCCCAGATGTCCCATATGTCCTTAACGTCCCAGACGTCCCAGACGTCCTAGATGTCCCATATGTCCTTAACGTCCCAGACGTCCCAGATGTCCCATATGTCCCTAGCATCCCAGACGTCCCAGATGTTCCATATGTCCTTAACGTCCCAGACGTCCCAGATGTCCCATATGTAACTAACGTCCCAGACGTCCCAGATGTCCCATATGTCCCATATGTCCCTAATGTCCCAGGCGTCCCAGATGTCCCTTATGTCCCATATGTCCCTAATGTCCCAGGCGTCCTAAATGTCCCATATGTCCTTAACGTCCCAGACTTTCCAGATGCCCCATATGTCCCTAACGTCCCAGGCGTCCTAAATGTTTCATATGTCCTTAACGTCCCAGACGTCCCAGATGTCCCATATGTCCCATATGTACCTAATGTCCCAGGCGCCCTAAATGTCCCATATGTCCTTAACGTCCCAGACGTCCCAGACGTCCTAGATGTCCCATATGTCCTTAACGTCCCAGACGTCCCAGATGTTCCATATGTCCCTAAAGTCCCAGACGTCCTAGATGTCTTATATGTCCCTAACGTACCAGACGTCCCAGATCTCCCATATGTCCCTAACGTCCCAGACGTGCTAGATGTCCCTTATATCCTTAACGTCCCAGACGTCCCAGATGTCCCATATGTCCCTAACGTCCCAGATGTCCCATATGTCCCTAAAGTCCCAGACGTCCTAGATGTCTTATATGTCCCTAACGTCCCAGACGTCCCAGATCTCCCATATGTCCCTAACGTCCCAGACGTCCTACATGTCTCTTATGTCCCTAACGTCCCAGACGTCTCAGACGTCCTAGATGTCCTATATGTCCCTAACGTCCCAGACGTCCCAGATGTCCCATATGTCCCTAACGTCTCAGACGTCCCAGATGTCCCATATGTCCTTAACGTCCCAGACGTCCCAGATGTCCCATATGTCTCATATGTCCCTAATGTTCCAGGCGTCCCAGATGTCCCATATGTCCCATATGTCCCTAATGTCCCAGACGTCCCAGATGTCCCATATGTCCCTAACGTCCCAGATGTTCCATATGTCCCTAACGTCCCAGATGTCCTAGATGTCCTATATGTCCCTAACGTCCCAGACGTCCCAGATGTCCCATATGTCCCTAACGTCTCAGACGTCCCAGATGTCCCATATGTCCTTAACGTCCCAGACGTCCCAGATGTCCCACATGTCTCATATGTCCCTAATGTTCCAGGCGTCTCAGATGTCCCATATGTCCCATATGTCCCTAATGTCCCAGACGTCCCAGATGTCCCATATGTCCTTAACGTCCCAGACGTCCCAGATGTCCCATATCTCCCTAACGTCTCAGACGTCCCAGATGTCCCATATGTCCTTAACGTCCCAGACGTCCCAGATGTCCCATATGTCTCATATGTCCCTAACGTCCCAGACGTCCCAGATGTCCCATATCTCCCTAACGTCTCAGACGTCCCAGATGTCCCATATGTCCTTAACGTCCCAGACGTCCCAGATGTCCCATATGTCTCATATGTCCCTAACGTCCCAGACGTCCCAGATGTCCCATATGTCCCTAACGTCTCAGACGTCCCAGATGTCCCATATGTCCTTAACGTCCCAGACGTCCCAGATGTCCCATATGTCTCATATGTCCCTAATGTTCCAGGCGTCCCAGATGTCCCATATGTCCCATATGTCCCTAATGTCCCAGACGTCCCAGATGTCCCATATGTCCCTAACGTCCCAGATGTTCCATATGTCCCTAACGTCCCAGATGTCCTAGATGTCCTATATGTCCCTAACGTCCCAGACGTCCCAGATGTCCCATATGTCCCTAACGTCTCAGACGTCCCAGATGTCCCATATGTCCTTAACGTCCCAGACGTCCCAGATGTCCCACATGTCTCATATGTCCCTAATGTTCCAGGCGTCTCAGATGTCCCATATGTCCCATATGTCCCTAATGTCCCAGACGTCCCAGATGTCCCATATGTCCTTAACGTCCCAGACGTCCCAGATGTCCCATATCTCCCTAACGTCTCAGACGTCCCAGATGTCCCATATGTCCTTAACGTCCCAGACGTCCCAGATGTCCCATATGTCTCATATGTCCCTAACGTCCCAGACGTCCCAGATGTCCCATATCTCCCTAACGTCTCAGACGTCCCAGATGTCCCATATGTCCTTAACGTCCCAGACGTCCCAGATGTCCCATATGTCTCATATGTCCCTAACGTCCCAGACGTCCCAGATGTCCCATATGTCCCTAACGTCTCAGACGTCCCAGATGTCCCATATGTCCTTAACGTCCCAGACGTCCCAGATGTCCCATATGTCTCATATGTCCCTAATGTTCCAGGCGTCCCAGATGTCCCATATGTCCCATATGTCCCTAATGTCCCAGACGTCCCAGATCTCCCATATGTCCCTAACGTCTCAGACGTCCTAGGTGTCCCTTATATCCTTAATGTCCCAGACGTCCCAGATGTCCCATATGCCAATAACGTCCCAGACGTCCCAGATGTCCTATATGTCCCATATGTCCCTAATGTCCCAGGCGTCCCGGACCTCCCATATGTCCCATATGTCCCTAATGTCCAGGGCGTCCTAAATGTCCCATATGTCCTTAACGTCCCAGACGTCCAAGACGTCCTAGATGTCCCATATGTCCTTAACGTCCCAGACGTCCCAGATATCCCATATGTCCCATATGTCCCTAATGTCCAGGGCGCACTAAATGTCCCATATCTCCTTAACGTCCCAGACGTCCCAGACGTCCTAGATGTCTCAAATGTCCTTAACGTCCCAGACGTCCCAGATGTCCCATATGTTTCATATGTTTCTAATGTCCCAGGCGTCCTAAATGTTCCATATGTCCCTAACGTCCCAGACGTCCCAGATGTCCTAGATGTCCCATATGTCCTTAACGTCCCAGACGTCCCAGATGTCCCATATGTCCCTAACGTCCCAGACGTCCCAGATGTCCCATATGTCCCTAATATCCTAGGCGTAGTAATTGTCCCATATGTCCTTAACGTCCCAGACGTCCCAAATGTCCCATATGTCCCTAGCATCCCAGACGTCCCAGATGTCCCATATGTCCTTAACGTCCCAAACGTCCCAAATGTCCCATATGTCCCTAGCATCCCAGACGTCCCAGATGTCCCATATGTCCTTAACGTCCCAGACGTCCCAGATGTCCCATATGTAACTAACGTCCCAGACGTCCCATATGTCCCATATGTCCCATATGTCCCTAATGTCCCAGGCGTCCCAGATGTCCCATATGTCCCATATGTCCCTAATGTCCCAGGCGTCCTAAATGTCCCATATGTCCTTAACGTCCCAGACGTCCCAGACGTCCTAGATGTACCATATGTCCTTAACGTCCCAGAAGTCCCAGATTTACCATATGTCCCTAACGTCCCAGACGTCCCAGGTGCCCCATATGTCCCATATGTCCCTAATGTCCCAGACGTCCTAGATGTCCCATATGTCTCTAACGTCCCAGACGTCCCATATGTCCCATACGTCCCATATGTCCTTAATGTCCCAGGCGTCCCAGATGTCCCATATTTCCCTAACGTCCCAGACGTCCTAGATGTCCCATATTTCCTTAACGTCCCAGACGTCCCAGATATCCCATATGTCCTATATCTCCCTAACGTCCCAGACGTCCCAGATGTCCCATATGTCCCTAACGTCCCAGATGTTCGATATGTCCCTAACGTCCCAGACGTTTCAGTATATCCCATATGTCCTATACCTCCCTAACGTCCCAGACGTCCCAGACGTCCTAGATGTCCCAAATGTCCTTAACGTCCCAGACGTCCCAGATGTCCCATATGTTTCATATGTTTCTAACGTCCCAGGCGTCCTAGATGTTCCATATGTCCCTAACGTTCGAGACGTCCCAGATGTCCTAGATGTCCCATATGTCCTTAACGTCCCAGACGTCCCAGATGTCCCATATGTTTCATATGTTTCTAATGTCCCAGGCGTCCTAGATGTTCCATATGTCCCTAACGTCCCAGACGTCCCAGATGTCCTAGATGTCCCATATGTCCTTAACGTCCCAGACGTCCCAGATGTCCCATATGTCCCTAACGTCCCAGACGTCCCAGATGTCCCATATGTCCCTAATATCCTAGGCGTAGTAATTGTCCCATATGTCCTTAACGTCCCAGACGTCCCAGACGCCCCAGATGTCCCATATGTCCTTAACGTCCCAAACGTCCCAAATGTCCCATATGTCCCTAGCATCCCAGACGTCCCAGACGCCCCAGATGTCCCATATGTCCTTAACGTCCCAGACGTCCCAGACGCCCCAGATGTCCCATATGTCCTTAACGTCCCAAACGTCCCAAATGTCCCATATGTCCCTAGCATCCCAGACGTCCCAGACGCCCCAGATGTCCCATATGTCCTTAACGTCCCAGACGTCCCAGACGTCCTAGATGTCCCATATGTCCTTAACGTCTCAAACGTCCCAAATGTCCCATATGTCCTTAACCTCCCAGACGTCCCAGACGCCCCAGATGTCCCATATGTCCTTAACGTCCCAGACGTCCCAGACGTCCTAGATGTCCCATATGTCCTTAACGTCCCAGACGTCCCAGATGTCCCATATGTCCCTAGCATCCCAGACGTCCCAGATGTTCCATATGTCCTTAACGTCCCAGAGGTCCCAGATGTCCCATATGTAACTAACGTCCCAGACGTCCCAGATGTCCCATATGTCCCATATGTCCCTAATGTCCCAGGCGTCCCAGATGTCCCTTATGTCCCATATGTCCCTAATGTCCCAGGCGTCCTAAATGTCCCATATGTCCTTAACGTCCCAGACTTTCCAGATGTCCCATATGTCCCTAACGTCCCAGGCGTCCTAAATGTTTCATATGTCCTTAACGTCCCAGACGTCCCAGATGTCCCATATGTCCCATATGTACCTAATGTCCCAGGCGCCCTAAATGTCCCATATATCCTTAACGTTTCAGACGTCCCAGACGTCCTGGATGTCCCATATGTCCTTAACTTCCCAGACGTCCCAGATGTCCCATATGTCCCATGTGTACCTAATGTCCCAGGCGCCCTAAATGTCCCATATGTCCTTAACGTCCCAGACGTCCCAGTCGTCCTAAATGTCCCATATGTCCTTAACGTCCCAGACGTCCCAGATGTCCCATATGTCTCTAACGTCCCAGACGTCCCATATGTCCCATACGTCCCATATGTCCTTAATGTCCCAGGCGTCCCAGATGTCCCATATTTCCCTAACGTCCCAGACGTCCTAGATGTCCCATATCTCCTTAACGTCTCAGACGTCCCAGATATCCCATATGTCCTATATCTCCCTAACGTCCCAGACGTCCAAGATGTCCCATATGTCCCTAACGTCCCAGATGTTCCATATGTCCCTAACGTCCCAGACGTCCTAGATGTCTTATATGCCCCTAACGTCCCAGACGTCCCAGATCTCCCTTATGTCCCTAACGTCCCAGGCGTCCTAAATGTTTCATATGTCCTTAACGTCCCAGACGTCCCAGATGTCCCATATGTCCCATATGTACCTAATGTCCCAGGCGCCCTAAATGTCCCATATATCCTTAACGTTTCAGACGTCCCAGACGTCCTGGATGTCCCATATGTCCTTAACTTCCCAGACGTCCCAGATGTCCCATATGTCCCATGTGTACCTAATGTCCCAGGCGCCCTAAATGTCCCATATGTCCTTAACGTCCCAGACGTCCCAGTCGTCCTAAATGTCCCATATGTCCTTAACGTCCCAGACGTCCCAGATGTCCCATATGTCTCTAACGTCCCAGACGTCCCATATGTCCCATACGTCCCATATGTCCTTAATGTCCCAGGCGTCCCAGATGTCCCATATTTCCCTAACGTCCCAGACGTCCTAGATGTCCCATATCTCCTTAACGTCTCAGACGTCCCAGATATCCCATATGTCCTATATCTCCCTAACGTCCCAGACGTCCAAGATGTCCCATATGTCCCTAACGTCCCAGATGTTCCATATGTCCCTAACGTCCCAGACGTCCTAGATGTCTTATATGCCCCTAACGTCCCAGACGTCCCAGATCTCCCTTATGTCCCTAACGTCCCAGACGTCCTAGGTGTCCCTTATATCCTTAATGTCCCAGACGTCCCAGATGCCCCATATGTCAATAACGTCCCAGACGTCCCAGATGTCCCATATGTCCTTAACGTCTCAGACGTCCCAGATATCCCATATGTCCCATATGTCCCTAATGTCCCAAGCGTCCCAGACCTCCCATATGTCCCATATGTCCCTAATGTCCAGGGCGTCCTAAATGTCCCATATGTCCTTAACGTCCCAGACGTCCCAGACGTGATAGATGTCCCATATGTCCTTAACGTCCCAGACGTCCCAGATACCCCATATGTCCCATATGTCCCTAATGTCCAGGGCGTCTTAAATGTCCCATATCTCCTTAACGTCCCAGACGTCCCAGACGTCCTAGATGTCCCAAATGTCCTTAACGTCCCAGACGTCCCAGATGTCCCATATGTTTCATATATTACTAATGTCCCAGGCGTCCTAGATGTTCCATATGTCCTTAACGTCCCAGACGTCCCAGATGTCCTAGATGTCCCATATGTGCTTAACGTCCCAGACGTCCCAGATGTCCCATATGTCCCTAACGTCCCAGACGTCCCAGATGTCCCATATGTCCCTAATATCCCAGGCGTAGTAAATGTCCCATATGTCCTTAACGTCCCAGACGTCCGAGACGCCCTAGATGTCCCATATGTCCTTAACGTCCCAGACGTCCCAGACGTCCTAGATGTCCCATATGTCCCTAGCATCCCAGACGTCCCAAATGTCCCATATGTCCTTAACGTCCCAGACGTCCCAGATGTCCCATATGTAACTAACGTCCCAAACGTCCCAGATGTCCCATATGTCCCATATGTCCATAATGTCCCAGGCGTCCCAGATGTCCCATATGTCCCATATGTCCCTAATGTCCCAGGCGTCCTAAATGTCCCATATGCCTTTAACGTCCCAGACGTCCCAGACGTCCTAGATGTCCCATATGTCCTTAACGTCCCAGACGCCCCAGATTTATTATATGTCCCTAACGTCCCAGACGTCCCAGATGTCCCATATGTCCCATATGTCCCTAATGTCCCAGACGTCCTAGATGTCCCATATATCCTTAACGTCTCAGACGTCCCAGTATATCCCATATGTCCTATACCTCCCTAACGTCCCAGACGTCCCAGATGTCCCATATGTCCCTAACGTCCCAGATGTTCCATATGTCCCTAAAGTCTCAGACGTCTTAGATGTCTTATATGTCCCTAACGTCCCAGACGTCCCAGATCTCCCATATGTCCCTAACGTCCCAGACGTGCTAGATGTCCCTTATATCCTTAACGTCCCAGACGTCCCAAATGTCCCATATGCCAATAACGTTCCAGACGTCCCAGATGTCCTATATGTCCCATATGTCCCTAATGTCCCAGGCATCCCAGACCTCCCATATGTCCCATATGTCCCTAACGTCCAGGGCGTCCTAAATGTCCAATATCTCCTTAACGTCCCAGACGTCCCAGACGTCCTAGATGTCCCATATGTCCTAAACGTCCCAGACGTCCCAGATGTCCCATATGTCCGTAACGTCCCAGACGTCCCAGATGTTCAATGTGTCCCATATGTCCTTAATGTCCCAGGCGTCCCAGATGTCCCATATGTCCCAAATGTCCCTAATGTCCCAGGCGTCCTAAATGTCCCATATGTCCTTAACGTTCCAGACGTCCCAGACGTCTTAGATGTCCCAAATGTCCTTAACGTCCCAGATGTCCCATATGTCCCATATATTTCTAATGTCCCAGGCGTCCTAGATGTTTCATATGTCCCTAACGTCCCAGACGTCCCAGATGTCCTATATGTCCTATATGTCCTTAACGTCCCAGACGTCCCAGATATCCCATATGTCCTTAACGTCCCAGACGTCCCAAATGTCCCATATGTCCCTAATGTCCCAGGCGTCCTAAATGTCCCATATGTCGTTAACGTCCCAGACGTCCCAGACGCCCTAGATGTCCCATATGTCATTAACGTCCCGGACGTCCCAGATGTCCTATATGTCCCTAACGTCCCAGACGTCCCAGATGTCCCATATGTCCCATATGTCTCTAATGTCCGAGGCGTCCCTGATGTCCCATATATCCCATATGTCCCTAATGTCCCAGGCGTCCTAAATGTCCCATATGTCCTTAAAGTCCCAGACGTCCCAGACGTCCTAGATGTTCCATATGTCCTTAAAGTCCCAGACGTCCCAGATGTCCCATATGTCCCATGTGTCCCTAATGACCCAGGCGTCCTAGATGTTCCATATGTCCCTAACGTCCAAGACGTCCTAATTGTCCCATATGTCCCTAACGTCCCAGACGTCCCAGATGTCCCATATGTCCCTAAGGTCCCAGATGTTCCATATGTCCCTAACGTCCCAGACGTCCCAGACGTCTTAAATGTCCCATATGCCCTTAACGTCCCAGACGTCTCAGATGTCCCATATGTCTCTAACGTCCCAGACGTCCCATATGTCTCATATGTCCCATATGTCCTTAATGTCCCAGGCGTCCCAGATGTCCCATATTTCCCTAACGTCCCAGACGTCCTAGATGTCCCATATATCCTTAACGTCCCAGACGTCCCAGATATCCCATATGTCCTATATCTCCCTAACGTCCCAGACGTCCCAGATGTCCCATATGTCCCTAACGTCCCAGATGTTCCATATGTCCCTAACGTCCCAGACGTCCTAGATGTCTTATATGCCCCTAACTTCCCAGACGTCCCAGATCTCCCATATGTCCCTAACGTCCCAGACGTCCTAGGTGTCCTTATATCATTAATGTCCCAGACGTCCCAAATGTCCTATATGTCAATAACGTCCCAGACGTCCCAGATGTCCTATATGTCCCATATGTCCCTTATGTCCCAGGCGTCCCAGACCTCCCATATGTCCCATATGTCCCTAATGTCCAGGGCGTCCTAAATGTCACATATGTCCTTAACGTCCCAGACGTCCCAGACGTCCTAGATGTCCCATACGTCCTTAACGTCCCAGACGTCCCAGATATCCCATATGTCCCATATGTCCCTAATGTCCAGGGCGTCCTAAATGTCCCATTTCTCCTTAACGTCCCAGACGTCCCAGACGTCCTAGATGTCCCAAATGTCCTTAACGTGACAGACGTCCCAGATGTCCCAAATGTTTCATATGTTTCTAATGTCCCAGGCGTCCTAGATGTTCCATATGTCCCTAACGTCCCAGACGTCCCAGATGTCCTAGATGTCCCATATGTCCTTAACGCCCCAGACGTCCCAGATGTCCCTTATGTCCCATATGTCCCTAATATCCCAGGCGTACTAAATGTCCCATATGTCCTTAACGTCCCAGACGTCCCAGACGCCCTAGATGTCCCATATGTCCTTAACGTCCCAGACGTCCCAGACGTCCTAGATGTCCCATATGTCCTTAACGTCCCAGACGTCCCAGATGTCCCATATGTCTCTAGCATCCCAGACGTCCCAGATGTCCCATATGTCCTTAACGTCCCAGACGTCCCAGATGTCCCATATGTAACTAACGTCCCAGACGTCCCAGATGTCCCATTGGTCCCATATGTCCCTAATGTCCCAGGCGTCCCAGATGTCCTATATGTCCCATATGTCCCTAATGTCCCAGGCGTCCTAAATGTCCCATATGTCCTTAACGTCCCAGACGTCCCAGACGTCCTAGATGTCCCATATGTCCTTAACGTCCCAGACGTCCCAGAGTTACCATATGTCCCTAACGTCCCAGACGTACCAGATGTCCCATATGTCCCATATGTCCCTAATGTCCCAGGCGTCCTAGATGTCCCATATATCCTTAACGTCCCAGACGTCCCAGTATATCCCATATGTCCTATACCTCCCTAACGTCCGAGACGTCCCAGATGTCCCGTATGTCCCTAACGTCCCAGATGTTCCATATGTCCCTAAAGTCCCAGACGTCCTAGATGTCTTATATGTCCCTAACGTCCCAGACGTCCCAGATCTCCCATATGTCCCTAACGTCCCAGACGTGCTAGATGTCCCTTATATCCTTAACGTTCCAGACGTCCCAGATGTCCCATATGCCAATAACGTCCCAGACGTCCCAGATGTCCTATATGTCCCATATGTCCCTAATGTCCCAGGCGTCCCAGCCCTCCCATATGTCCCATATGTCCCTAACGTCCAGGGCGTATTAAATGTCCAATATGTCCTTAACGTCCCAGACGTCCCAGACGTCCTAGATGTCCCATATGTCCTAAACGTCCCAGACGTCCCAGATGTCCCATATGTCCGTAACGTCCCAGACGTCCCAGATGTTCAATGTGTCCCATATGTCCCTAATGTCCCAGGCCTCCTAAATGTCCCATATGTCCTTAACGTCCCAGGCGTCCCAGATGTCCCATATATCCGTACCGTCCCAGACGTCCCAGATGTTCAATGTGTCCCATATGTCCCTAATGTCCCAGGCGTCCCAGATGTCCCATATGTCCCAAATGTCCCTAATGTCCCAGGCGTCATAAATGTCCCTTATGTGCTTAACGTTCCAGACGTCCCAGACGTCTGAGATGTCCCAAATGTCTTTAACGTCCCAGATGTCCCATATGCCCCATATGTTTCTAATGTCCCAGGCGTCCTAAATGTTCCATATGTCCCTAACGTCCCAGACGTCCCAGATGTCCTATATGTCCCATATGTCCTTAACGTCCCAGACGTCCCAGATGTCCCATATGTCCTTAACGTCCCAGACGTCCCAAATGTCCCATATGTCCCTAATGTCCCAGGCGTCCTAAATATCCCATATGTCCTTAACGTCCCAGACGTCCCAGACGCCCTAGATGTCCCTTATGTCATTAACGTAACGGACGTCCCAGATGTCCCATATGTCCCTAACGTCCCAGACGTGCTAGATGTCCCTTATATCCTTAACGTTCCAGACGTCCCAGATGTCCCATATGCCAATAACGTCCCAGACGTCCCAGATGTCCCATATGTCCCTAACGTCCCAGATGTTCCATATGTCCCTAACGTCCCAGACGTCCTAGATGTCTTATATGCCCCTAACGTCCCAGACGTCCCAGATCTCCCATATGTCCCTAACGTCCCAGACGTCCTAGGTGTCCCTTATATCATTAATGTCCCAGACGTCCCAAATATCCTATATGTCAATAACGTCCCAGACGTCCCAGATGTCCTATATGTCCCATATGTTACTAATGTCCCAGGCGTCCCAGACCTCCCATATGTCCCATATGTCCCTAATGTCCAGGGCGTCCTAAATGTCACATATGTCCTTAACGTCCCAGACGTCCCAGACGTCCTAGATGTCCCATATGTCCTTAACGTCCCAGACGTCCCAGATATCCCATATGTCCCATATGTCCCTAATGTCCAGGGCGTCCTAAATGTCCCATTTCTCCTTAACGTCCCAGACGTCCCAGACGTCCTAGATGTCCCAAATGTCCTTAACGTGACAGACGTCCCAGATGTCCCAAATGTTTCATATGTTTCTAATGTCCCAGGCGTCCTAGATGTTCCATATGTCCCTAACGTCTCAGACGTCCCAGATGTCCTAGATGTCCCATATGTCCTTAACGCCCCAGACGTCCCAGATGTCCCTTATGTCCCATATGTCCCTAATATCCCAGGCGTACTAAATGTCCCATATGTCCTTAACGTCCCAGACGTCCCAGACGCCCTAGATGTCCCATATGTCCTTAACGTCCCAGACGTCCCAGACGTCCTAGATGTCCCATATGTCCTTAACGTCCCAGACGTCCCAGATGTCCCATATGTCTCTAGCATCCCAGACGTCCCAGATGTCCCATATGTCCTTAACGTCCCAGACGTCCCAGATGTCCCATATGTAACTAACGTCCCAGACGTCCCAGATGTCCCATTGGTCCCATATGTCCCTAATGTCCCAGGCGTCCCAGATGTCCTATATGTCCCATATGTCCCTAATGTCCCAGGCGTCCTAAATGTCCCATATGTCCTTAACGTCCCAGACGTCCCAGATTTACCATATGTCCCTAACGTCCCAGACGTACCAGATGTCCCATATGTCCCATATGTCCCTAATGTCCCAGGCCTCCTAGATGTCCCATATATCCTTAACGTCCCAGACGTCCCAGTATATCCCATATGTCCTATACCTCCCTAACGTCCCAGACGTCCCAGATGTCCCGTATGTCCCTAACGTCCCAGATGTTCCATATGTCCCTAAAGTCCCAGACGTCCTAGATGTCTTATATGTCCCTAACGTCCCAGACGTCCCAGATCTCCCATATGTCCCTAACGTCCCAGACGTGCTAGATGTCCCTTATATCCTTAACGTTCCAGACGTCCCAGATGTCCCATATGCTAATAACGTCCCAGACGTCCCAGATGTCCTATATGTCCCATATGTCCCTAATGTCCCAGGCGTCCCAGCCCTCCCATATGTCCCATATGTCCCTAACGTCCAGGGCGTATTAAATGTCCAATATGTCCTTAACGTCCCAGACGTCCCAGACGTCCTAGATGTCCCATATGTCCTAAACGTCCCAGACGTCCCAGATGTCCCATATGTCCGTAACGTCCCAGACGTCCCAGATGTTCAATGTGTCCCATATGTCCCTAATGTCCCAGGCCTCCTAAATGTCCCATATGTCCTTAACGTCCCAGGCGTCCCAGATGTCCCATATATCCGTACCGTCCCAGACGTCCCAGATGTTCAATGTGTCCCATATGTCCCTAATGTCCCAGGCGTCCCAGATGTCCCATATGTCCCAAATGTCCCTAATGTCCCAGGCGTCATAAATGTCCCTTATGTGCTTAACGTTCCAGACGTCCCAGACGTCTGAGATGTCCCAAATGTCTTTAACGTCCCAGATGTCCCATATGTCCCATATGCTTCTAATGTCCCAGGCGTCCTAAATGTTCCATATGTCCCTAACGTCCCAGACGTCCCAGATGTCCTATATGTCCCATATGTCCTTAACGTCCCAGACGTCCCAGATGTCCCATATGTCCTTAACGTCCCAGACGTCCCAAATGTCCCATATGTCCCTAATGTCCCAGGCGTCCTAAATATCCCATATGTCCTTAACGTCCCAGACGTCCCAGACGCCCTAGATGTCCCTTATGTCATTAACGTAACGGACGTCCCAGATGTCCCATATGTCCCTAACGTGCCAGACGTCCCAGATGTCCCATATGTCTCATATGTCCCTAATGTCCGAGGCGTCCCAGAAGTCCCATATGTCCCATATGTCCCTAATGTCCCAGGCGTCCTAAATGTCCCATATGTCCTTAAATTCCCAGACGTCCCAGACGTCTGAGATGTCCCAAATGTCTTTAACGTCCCAGATGTCCCATATGTCCCATATGTTTCTAATGTCCCAGGCGTCCTAAATGTTCCATATGTCCCTAACGTCCCAGACGTCCCAGATGTCCTATATGTCCCATATGTCCTTAACGTCCCAGACGTCCCAGATGTCCCATATGTCCTTAACGTCCCAGACGTCCCGAATGTCCCATATGTCCCTAATGTCCCAGGCGTCCTAAATATCCCATATGTCCTTAACGTCCCAGACGTCCCAGACGCCCTAGATGTCCCTTATGTCATTAACGTAACGGACGTCCCAGATGTCCCATATGTCCCTAACGTGCCAGACGTCCCAGATGTCCCATATGTCTCATATGTCCCTAATGTCCGAGGCGTCCCAGAAGTCCCATATGTCCCATATGTCCCTAATGTCCCAGACGTCCCAGATGTCCCATATGTCCGTAACGTCCCAGATGTCCCATATGTCCCTAACGTCTCAGACGTCCCAGATGTCCCATATGTCCTTAACGTCCCAGACGTCCCAGATGTCCCATATGTCTCATATGTCCCTAACGTCCCAGACGTCCCAGATGTCCCATATGTCCCTAACGTCTCAGACGTCCCAGATGTCCCATATGTCCTTAACGTCCCAGACGTCCCAAATGTCCCATATGTCTCATATGTCCCTAATGTTCCAGGCGTCCCAGATGTCCCATATGTCCCATATGTCCCTAATGTCATAGACGTCCCAGATCTCCCATATGTCCCTAACGTCTCAGACGTCCTAGGTGTCCCTTATATCCTTAATGTCCCAGACGTCCCAGATGTCCCATATGCCAATAACGTCCCAGACGTCCCAGATGTCCTATATGTCCCAAATGTCCCTAATGTCCCAGGCGTCCCGGACCTCCCATATGTCCCATATGTCCCTAATGTCCAGGGCGTCCTAAATGTCCCATATGTCCTTAACGTCCCAGACGTCCAAGACGTCCTAGATGTCCCATATGTCCTTAACGTCCCAGACGTCCCAGATATCCCATATGTCCCATATGTCCCTAATGTCCAGGGCGCCCTAAATGTCCCATATCTCCTTAACGTCCCAGACGTCCCAGACGTCCTAGATGTCTCAAATGTCCTTAACGTCCCAGACGTCCCAGATGTCCCATATCTTTCATATGTTTCTAATGTCCCAGGCGTCCTAGATGTTCCATATGTCCCTAACGTCCCAGACGTCCCAGATGTCCTAGATGTCCCATATGTCCTTAACGTCCCAGACGTCCCAGATGTCCCATATGTCCCTAACGTCCCAGACGTCCCAGATGTCCCATATGTCCCTAATATCCTAGGCGTAGTAATTGTCCCATATGTCCTTAACGTCCCAGACGTCCCAGACGCCCCAGATGTCCCATATGTCCTTAACGTCCCAAACGTCCCAAATGTCCCATATGTCCCTAGCATCCCAGACGTCCCAGATGTCCCATATGTCCTTAACGTCCCAGACGTCCCAGATGTCCCATATGTAACTAACGTCCCAGACGTCCCAGATGTCCCATATGTCCCATATGTCCCTAATGTCCCAGGCGTCCCAGATGTCCCATATGTCCCATATGTCCCTAATGTCCCAGGCGTCCTAAATGTCCCATATGTCCTTAACGCCCCAGACGTCCCAGACGTCCTAGATGTCCCATATGTCCTTAACGTCCCAGAAGTCCCAGATTTACCATATGTCCCTAGCGTCCCAGACGTCCCAGGTGCCCCATATGTCCCATATGTCCCTAATGTCCCAGACGTCCTAGATGTCCCATATGTCTCTAACGTCCCAGACGTCCCATATGTCCCATACGTCCCATATGTCCTTAATGTCCCAGGCGTCCCAGATGTCCCATATTTCCCTAACGTCCCAGACGTCCTAGATGTCCCATATTTCCTTAACGTCCCAGACGTCCCAGATATCCCATATGTCCTATATCTCCCTAACGTCCCAGACGTCCCAGATGTCCCATATGTCCCTAACGTCCCAGATGTTCCATATGTCCCTAACGTCCCAGACGTTTCAGTATATCCCATATGTCCTATACCTCCCTAACGTCCCAGACGTCCCAGACGTCCTAGATGTCCCAAATGTCCTTAACGTCCCAGCCGTCCCAGATGTCCCATATGTTTCATATGTTTCTAATGTCCCAGACGTCCCAGATGTCCCGTATGTCCCTAACGTCCCAGACGTCCCAGATGTCCTAGATGTCCCATATGTCCTTAACGTCCCAGACGTCCCAGATGTCCCATATGTCCCTAACGTCCCAGACGTCCCAGATGTCCCATATGTCCCTAATATCCCAGGCGTAGTAATTGTCCCATATGTCCTTAACGTCCCAGACGTCCCAGACGCCCCAGATGTCCCATATGTCCTTAACGTCCCAGACGTCCCAGACGTCCTAGATGTCCCATATGTCCTTAACGTCCCAGACGTCCCAGATGTCCCATATGTCCCTAGCATCCCAGACGTCCCAGATGTTCCATATGTCCTTAACGTCCCAGACGTCCCAGATGTCCCATATGTAACTAACGTCCCAGACGTCCCAGATGTCCCATATGTCCCATATGTCCCTAATGTCCCAGGCGTCCCAGATGTCCCTTATGTCCCATATGTCCCTAATGTCCCAGGCGTCCTAAATGTCCCATATGTCCTTAACGTCCCAGACTTTCCAGATGCCCCATATGTCCCTAACGTCCCAGGCGTCCTAAATGTTTCATATGTCCTTAACGTCCCAGACGTCCCAGATGTCCCATATGTCCCATATGTACCTAATGTCCCAGGCGCCCTAAATGTCCCATATGTCCTTAACGTCCCAGACGTCCCAGACGTCCTAGATGTCCCATATGTCCTTAACGTCCCAGACGTCCCAGATGTTCCATATGTCCCTAAAGTCCCTGACGTCCTAGATGTCTTATATGTCCCTAACGTCCCAGACGTCCCAGATCTCCCATATGTCCCTAACGTCCCAGACGTGCTAGATGTCCCTTATATCCTTAACGTCCCAGACGTCCCAGATGTCCCATATGTCCCTAACGTCCCAGATGTTCCATATGTCCCTAAAGTCCCAGACGTCCTAGATGTCTTATATGTCCCTAACGTCCCAGACGTCCCAGATCTCCCATATGTCCCTAACGTCCCAGACGTCCTACATGTCTCTTATGTCCCTAACGTCCCAGACGTCTCAGACGTCCTAGATGTCCTATATGTCCCTAACGTCCCAGACGTCCCAGATGTCCCATATGTCCCTAACGTCTCAGACGTCCCAGATGTCCCATATGTCCTTAACGTCCCAGACGTCCCAGATGTCCCATATGTCTCATATGTCCCTAATGTTCCAGGCGTCCCAGATGTCCCATATGTCCCATATGTCCCTAATGTCCCAGACGTCCCAGATGTCCCATATGTCCCTAACGTCCCAGATGTTCCATATGTCCCTAACGTCCCAGATGTCCTAGATGTCCTATATGTCCCTAACGTCCCAGACGTCCCAGATGTCCCATATGTCCCTAACGTCTCAGACGTCCCAGATGTCCCATATGTCCTTAACGTCCCAGACGTCCCAGATGTCCCACATGTCTCATATGTCCCTAATGTTCCAGGCGTCTCAGATGTCCCATATGTCCCATATGTCCCTAATGTCCCAGACGTCCCAGATGTCCCATATGTCCCTAACGTCCCAGATGTCCCATATCTCCCTAACGTCTCAGACGTCCCAGATGTCCCATATGTCCTTAACGTCCCAGACGTCCCAGATGTCCCATATGTCTCATATGTCCCTAACGTCCCAGACGTCCCAGATGTCCCATATGTCCCTAACGTCTCAGACGTCCCAGATGTCCCATATGTCCTTAACGTCCCAGACGTCCCAGATGTCCCATATGTCTCATATGTCCCTAATGTTCCAGGCGTCCCAGATGTCCCATATGTCCCATATGTCCCTAATGTCCCAGACGTCCCAGATCTCCCATATGTCCCTAACGTCTCAGACGTCCTAGGTGTCCCTTATATCCTTAATGTCCCAGACGTCCCAGATGTCCCATATGCCAATAACGTCCCAGACGTCCCAGATGTCCTATATGTCCCATATGTCCCTAATGTCCCAGGCGTCCCGGACCTCCCATATGTCCCATATGTCCCTAATGTCCAGGGCGTCCTAAATGTCCCATATGTCCTTAACGTCCCAGACGTCCAAGACGTCCTAGATGTCCCATATGTCCTTAACGTCCCAGACGTCCCAGATATCCCATATGTCCCATATGTCCCTAATGTCCAGGGCGCACTAAATGTCCCATATCTCCTTAACGTCCCAGACGTCCCAGACGTCCTAGATGTCTCAAATGTCCTTAACGTCCCAGACGTCCCAGATGTCCCATATGTTTCATATGTTTCTAATGTCCCAGGCGTCCTAAATGTTCCATATGTCCCTAACGTCCCAGACGTCCCAGATGTCCTAGATGTCCCATATGTCCTTAACGTCCCAGACGTCCCAGATGTCCCATATGTCCCTAACGTCCCAGACGTCCCAGATGTCCTAGATGTCCCATATGTCCTTAACGTCCCAGACGTCCCAAATGTCCCATATGTCCCTAGCATCCCAGACGTCCCAGATGTCCCATATGTCCTTAACGTCCCAAACGTCCCAAATGTCCCATATGTCCCTAGCATCCCAGACGTCCCAGATGTCCCATATGTCCTTAACGTCCCAGACGTCCCAGATGTCCCATATGTAACTAACGTCCCAGACGTCCCATATGTCCCATATGTCCCATATGTCCCTAATGTCCCAGGCGTCCCAGATGTCCCATATGTCCCATATGTCCCTAATGTCCCAGGCGTCCTAAATGTCCCATATGTCCTTAACGTCCCAGACGTCCCAGACGTCCTAGATGTACCATATGTCCTTAACGTCCCAGAAGTCCCAGATTTACCATATGTCCCTAACGTCCCAGACGTCCCAGGTGCCCCATATGTCCCATATGTCCCTAATGTCCCAGACGTCCTAGATGTCCCATATGTCTCTAACGTCCCAGACGTCCCATATGTCCCATACGTCCCATATGTCCTTAATGTCCCAGGCGTCCCAGATGTCCCATATTTCCCTAACGTCCCAGACGTCCTAGATGTCCCATATTTCCTTAACGTCCCAGACGTCCCAGATATCCCATATGTCCTATATCTCCCTAACGTCCCAGACGTCCCAGATGTCCCATATGTCCCTAACGTCCCAGATGTTCGATATGTCCCTAACGTCCCAGACGTTTCAGTATATCCCATATGTCCTATACCTCCCTAACGTCCCAGACGTCCCAGACGTCCTAGATGTCCCAAATGTCCTTAACGTCCCAGACGTCCCAGATGTCCCATATGTTTCATATGTTTCTAATGTCCCAGGCGTCCTAGATGTTCCATATGTCCCTAACGTTCGAGACGTCCCAGATGTCCTAGATGTCCCATATGTCCTTAACGTCCCAGACGTCCCAGATGTCCCATATGTTTCATATGTTTCTAATGTCCCAGGCGTCCTAGATGTTCCATATGTCCCTAACGTCCCAGACGTCCCAGATGTCCTAGATGTCCCATATGTCCTTAACGTCCCAGACGTCCCAGATGTCCCATATGTCCCTAACGTCCCAGACGTCCCAGATGTCCCATATGTCCCTAATATCCTAGGCGTAGTAATTGTCCCATATGTCCTTAACGTCCCAGACGTCCCAGACGCCCCAGATGTCCCATATGTCCTTAACGTCCCAAACGTCCCAAATGTCCCATATGTCCCTAGCATCCCAGACGTCCCAGACGCCCCAGATGTCCCATATGTCCTTAACGTCCCAGACGTCCCAGACGCCCCAGATGTCCCATATGTCCTTAACGTCCCAAACGTCCCAAATGTCCCATATGTCCCTAGCATCCCAGACGTCCCAGACGCCCCAGATGTCCCATATGTCCTTAACGTCCCAGACGTCCCAGACGTCCTAGATGTCCCATATGTCCTTAACGTCCCAAACGTCCCAAATGTCCCATATGTCCTTAACCTCCCAGACGTCCCAGACGCCCCAGATGTCCCATATGTCCTTAACGTCCCAGACGTCCCAGATGTCCCATATGTCCCATATGTCCCTAATGTCCCAGGCGTCCCAGATGTCCCTTATGTCCCATATGTCCCTAATGTCCCAGGCGTCCTAAATGTCCCATATGTCCTTAACGTCCCAGACTTTCCAGATGTCCCATATGTCCCTAACGTCCCAGGCGTCCTAAATGTTTCATATGTCCTTAACGTCCCAGACGTCCCAGATGTCCCATATGTCCCATATGTACCTAATGTCCCAGGCGCCCTAAATGTCCCATATATCCTTAACGTTTCAGACGTCCCAGACGTCCTGGATGTCCCATATGTCCTTAACTTCCCAGACGTCCCAGATGTCCCATATGTCCCATGTGTACCTAATGTCCCAGGCGCCCTAAATGTCCCATATGTCCTTAACGTCCCAGACGTCCCAGTCGTCCTAAATGTCCCATATGTCCTTAACGTCCCAGACGTCCCAGATGTCCCATATGTCTCTAACGTCCCAGACGTCCCATATGTCCCATACGTCCCATATGTCCTTAATGTCCCAGGCGTCCCAGATGTCCCATATTTCCTAACGTCCCAGACGTCCTAGATGTCCCATATCTCCTTAACGTCTCAGACGTCCAGATATGCCATATGTCCTATATCTCCCTAACGTCCCAGACGTCCAAGATGTCCCATATGTCCCTAACGTCCCAGATGTTCCATATGTCCCTAACGTCCCAGACGTCCTAGATGTCTTATATGCCCCTAACGTCCCAGACGTCCCAGATCTCCCTTATGTCCCTAACGTCCCAGACGTCCTAGGTGTCCCTTATATCCTTAATGTCCCAGACGTCCCAGATGCCCCATATGTCAATAACGTCCCAGACGTCCCAGATGTCCTATATGTCCTTAACGTCCCAGACGTCCCAGACGTCCTAGATGTCCCATATGTCCTTAACGTCTCAGACGTCCCAGATATCCCATATGTCCCATATGTCCCTAATGTCCCAAGCGTCCCAGACCTCCCATATGTCCCATATGTCCCTAATGTCCAGGGCGTCCTAAATGTCCCATATGTCCTTAACGTCCCAGACGTCCCAGACGTGATAGATGTCCCATATGTCCTTAACGTCCCAGACGTCCCAGATACCCCATATGTCCCATATGTCCCTAATGTCCAGGGCGTCTTAAATGTCCCATATCTCCTTAACGTCCCAGACGTCCCAGACGTCCTAGATGTCCCAAATGTCCTTAACGTCCCAGACGTCCCAGATGTCCCATATGTTTCATATATTACTAATGTCCCAGGCGTCCTAGATGTTCCATATGTCCTTAACGTCCCAGACGTCCCAGATGTCCTAGATGTCCCATATGTGCTTAACGTCCCAGACGTCCCAGATGTCCCATATGTCCCTAACGTCCCAGACGTCCCAGATGTCCCATATGTCCCTAATATCCCAGGCGTAGTAAATGTCCCATATGTCCTTAACGTCCCAGACGTCCGAGACGCCCTAGATGTCCCATATGTCCTTAACGTCCCAGACGTCCCAGACGTCCTAGATGTCTCATATGTCCTTAACGTCCCAGACGTCCCAGATGTCCCATATGTCCCTAGCATCCCAGACGTCCCAAATGTCCCATATGTCCTTAACGTCCCAGACGTCCCAGATGTCCCATATGTAACTAACGTCCCAAACGTCCCAGATGTCCCATATGTCCCATATGTCCATAATGTCCCAGGCGTCCCAGATGTCCCATATGTCCCATATGTCCCTAATGTCCCAGGCGTCCTAAATGTCCCATATGCCTTTAACGTCCCAGACGTCCCAGACGTCCTAGATGTCCCATATGTCCTTAACGTCCCAGACGCCCCAGATTTATTATATGTCCCTAACGTCCCAGACGTCCCAGATGTCCCATATGTCCCATATGTCCCTAATGTCCCAGACGTCCTAGATGTCCCATATATCCTTAACGTCTCAGACGTCCCAGTATATCCCATATGTCCTATACCTCCCTAACGTCCCAGACGTCCCAGATGTCCCATATGTCCCTAACGTCCCAGATGTTCCATATGTCCCTAAAGTCCCAGACGTCCTAAATGTCTTATATGTCCCTAACGTCCCAGACGTCCCAGATCTCCCATATGTCCCTAACGTCCCAGACGTCCTAGATGTCCCTTATGTCCTTAACGTCCCAGACGTCCCAGATGTCCCATATGTCAATAACGTCCCAGACGTCCCAGATGTCCTATATGTCCCATATGTCCCTAATGCCCCAGGCGTCCCAGACTTCCCATATGTCCCATATTGCCTAATGTCCAGGGCGTCCTAAATGTCCCATATGTCCTTAACGTCCCAGACGTCTCAGACGTCCTAGATGTCCCATATATCCTAAACGTCCCAGACGTCCCAGATATCCCATATGTCCCATATGTCCCTAATGTCATAGGCCTCCTAAATGTCCCATATGTCCTTAACGTCCCAGACCTCCCAGACGTCCTAGATGTCCCAAATGTCCTTAACGTACCAGACGTCCCAGATGTCCCATATGTCCCTAAAGTCCCAGACGTCCCAGATGTCCCATATGTCCCTAACGTCCCAGACGTCGTAGATGTCCCATATGTCCTTAACGTCCCAGACGTCCCAGATGAGCCATATGTCCCTAACGTCCCAGACGTCCCATATGTCCCAAAGGTCTTATATATCCTTAATGTCCCAGGCGTATTAGATGTCCCATATGTCCCTAATGTGCCAGGCGTCCTAAATGTCCCATATGTCTTTAACGTCCCGGAAGTCCCAGACTTCTTAGATGTCCCATATGTCCTTAACGTCCCAGACGTCCCAGATGTCCCATATGTCCCTAACGTCCCAGACGTCCCAGATGTCCCATATGTCCCATATGTCCCTAATGTCCCAGGCGTCCTAGATATTCCATATGTCCCTAACGTCCCAGACGTCCTAAATGTCCCATATGTCCCTAACGTCAAAGACGTCCAATATGTCCTTAACGTCCCAGACGTCCCAGACGTCCTAAATGTCCCATATGTCCCTAACGTCAAAGACGTCTCAGACGTCCTAGATGTCCTATATGTCCCTAACGTCCCAGACGTCTCAGACGTCCTAAATGTCCCATATGTCCCTAACGTCCCAGACGTCCCAGACGTCCTAAATGTCCCATATGTCCTTAACATCCCAGACGTCCCAGATGTCCCATATGTCCCATATGTCCTTAATATCCCAGGCGCCCTAAATGTCCCATATGTCCTTAACGTCCCACACGTCCAAGATGTCCTAAATGTCCCATATGTCCTTAACGTCCCAGAAGTCCCAGACGTCCTAAATGTCTCATATGTCCTTAGCGTCCTAGACGTCCCAGATGTCCCATATGTCCCATATGTCCCTAATGTTCCAGGCGCCCTAAATGCCCCATATTTCCTTAACGTCCCAGACGTCCCAGACGTCCTAAATGTCCCATATGTCTCTAACGTCCCAGACGTCCCATATGTCCCATATGTCCCATATGTCCTTAATGTCCAAGGCATCCCAGATGTCCCATATTTCCCTAACGTCTCAGATGTCCTAGATGTCCCATATATCCTTAACGTCCCAGACGTCCCAGATATCCCATATGTCCTATATCTCCCTAACGTCCCAGACGTCCCAGATGTCCCATATGTCCCTAACGTCCCAGATGTTCCATATGTCCCTAACGTCTCAGACGTCCTAGATGTCTTATATGCCCCTAACGCCCCAGACGTCCCAGATCTCCCATATGTTCCTAACGTCCCAGACGTTCTAGGTGTCCCTTATATCCTTAACGTCCCAGACGTGTCAGATGTCCCATATGTCAATAACGTCCCAGACGTCCCAGACCTCCCATATGTCTCATATGTCCCTAATGTCCAGGGCGTCCTAAATGTCCCATATGTCCTTAACGTCCCAGACGTCCCAAACGTCCCAGATGTCCCATATGTTTCATATGGTTCTAATGTCCCAGGCGTCCTGGATGTGCCTTATGTCCCTAACGTCCCAGCCGTACCAGATGTCCTAGATGTCCCAATGTCCTTAACGTCCCAGACGTCACAGATGTCCCATGTGTCACTAACGTCCCAGACGTCCCAGATGTCCCATATGTCCTTAATATCCTAGGCGTAGTAAATGTCCCATATGTCCTTAACGTCCCAGACGTCCCAGACGTCCTAAATGTCCCATATGTCCTTAACGTCCCAGACGTCCCAGATGTCCCATATGTCCCATATGTCCCTAATGTCCCAGGCGCCCTAAATGTCCCATATGTCCTTAACGTCCCAGACGTCCCAGACGTCCTAAATGTCCCATATGTCCTTAACGTCCCAGACGTCCCAGATGTCCCATATGTCCCATATGTCCTTAATATCCCAGGCGCCCTAAATGTCCCATATGTCCTTAACGTCCCAGACGTCCTAATGTCCCATATGTCCCATATTTCCCTAACGTCCCAGACGTCCCAGATGTCCAATATGTCCCATATGTCCCTAATGTCCCAGGCGCCCTAAATGTCCCATATGTCCTTAACGTCCCAGACGTTCCAGACGTCCTAAATGTCCCATATGTCCTTAACGTCCCAGACGTCCCAGATGTCCCATATGTCTCTAACGTCCCAGACGTCCCATATTTCCCATATGTCCCATATGTCCTTAATGTCCTAGGCGTCCCAGATGTCCCATATTTCCCTAACGTCCCAGACGTCCTAGATGTCCCATATATCCTTAACGTCCCAGACGTCCCAGATATCCCATATGTCCTATATCTCCCTAACGTCCCAGACGTCCCAGATGTCCCATATGTCCCTAACGTCCCAGATGTTCCATATGTCCCTAACGTCCCAGACGTCCTAGATGTCCCATATATCCTTAACGTCCCAGACGTCCCAGATATCCCATATGTCCTATATCTCCCTAACGTCCCAGACGTCCCAGATGTCCAATATGTCCCTAACGTCCCAGATCTCCCATATGTCCCTAACGTCCCAGACGTTCTAGGTGTCCCTTATATCTTTAACGTCCCAGACGTCCCAGATGTCCCATATGTCAATAACGTCCCAGACGTCCCAGATGTCCTATATGTCCCATATGTCCCCAATGTCCCAGGCGTCCCAGACCTCCCATATGTCTCATATGTCCCTAATGTCCAGGGCGTCCTAAATGTCCCATATGTCCTTAACGTCCCAGACGTCCCAGACGTCCTAGATGTCCCATTTGTCCTTAACGTCCCAGACGTCCCAGATATCCCATATGTTCCATATGTCCCTAATGTCCAGGGCGTCCTAAATGTCCCATATCTCCTTAACGTTCCAGACGTCCCAGACGTCCTAGGTGTCCCAAATGTCCTTAACGTCCCAGACGTTTCAGATGTCCCATATGTTTCATATGTTTCTAGTGTCCCAGGCGTCCTAGATGTCCCAAAGGTCTTATATATCCTTAATGTACCAGGCGTATTAGATGTCCCATATGTCCCTAATGTGCAAGGCGTCCTAAATGTCCCATATGTCTTTAACGTCACGGAAGTCCCAGACTTCTTAGATGTCCCATATGTCCTTAACGTCCCAGACGTCCCAGATGTCCCATATGTCCCTAACGTCCCAGACGTCCCAGATGTCCCATATGTCCCATATGTCCTTAATGTCCCAGGCGTCCTAGATATTCCATATGTCCCTAACGTCCCAGACGTCCTAAATGTCCCATATGTCCCTAACGTCCCAGACGTCTCAGACGTCCTAGATGTCCTATATGTCCCTAACGTCCCAGACGTCTCAGACGTCCTAAATGTCCCATATGTCCCTAACGTCCCAGACGTCCCATATGTCCTTAACGTCCCAGACGTCCTAGATGTCCCATATGTCCCATATGTCCCTAATGTCCCAGGCGCCCTAAATGTCCCATATGTCCTTAACGTCCCAGACGTCCCAGGCGTCCTAGATGTGACATATGTCCTTAACGTCCCAGACGACCCAGATGTCCCATATGTCTCTAACGTCCCAGACGTCCCATATGTCCCATATGTCCCATATGTGCTTAATGTCCCAGGCGTCCCAAATGTCCCATATGTCCCTAACGTCCCAGACGTCCTAGATGTCCCATATATCCTTAACGTCCCAGACGTCCCAGATATCCTATATGTCCTATATCTCAATAACGTCCCAGACGTCCCAGATGTCCCATATGTCCCTAACGTCCCAGATGTTCCATATGTCCCTAACGTCCCAGAAGTCCTAGATGTCCTATATGTCCCTAACGTCCCAGACGTCCCAAATCTCCCATATGTCCCTAACGTCCCAGACGTTCTAGATGTCCCTTATACCCTTAACGTCCCAGGCGTCCCAGATGTCCCATATGTCCCTAACGTCCCAGACGTTTCAGATGTTCTATATGTCCCATATATCCCTAATGTCCCAGGTGTCCCAGATCTTCCATATGTCCCAAATGTCCCTAATGTCCCAGGCGTCCTAAATGTCCCATATGTCCTTAACGTCCCAGACCTCCCAGACGTCCTAGATGTCCCAAATGTCCTTAACGTCCCAGACGTCCCAGATGTCCCATATGTTTCATATGTTTCTAATGTCCCAGGCGTTCTGGATGTGCCATATGTCCCTAACGTCCCAGACGTACCAGATGTCCTAGATGTCCCATATGTCCTTAACGTCCCAGACGTCACAGATGTCCCATATGTCCCTAACGTCCCAGACGTCCCAGATGTCCCATATGTCCTTAATATCCCAGGCGTAGTAGATGTCCCATATGTCCTTAACGTCCCAGACGTCCCAGACGTCCTAAAAGTCCCATATGTCCCTAACGTCCCAGACGTCTCAGACGTCCTAGATGTCCTATATGTCCCTAACGTCCCAGACGTCTCAGACGTCCTAAATGTCCCATATGTCCCTAACGTCCCAGACGTCCCATATGTCCTTAACGTCCCAGACGTCCTAGACGTCCCATATGTCCCATATGTCCCTAATGTCCCATTCGCCCTAAATGTCCCATATGTCCCTAACGTCCCAGACGTCTCAGACGTCCTAGATGTCCTATATGTCCCTAACGTCCCAGACGTCTCAGACGTCCTAAATGTTCCATATGTCCCTAACGTCCCAGACGTGCCATATGTCCTTAACGTCCCAGACGTCCCAGATATCCCATATGTCCTATATCTCAATAACGTCCCAGACGTCCCAGATGTCCCATATGTCCCTAACGTCCCAGATGTTCCATATGTCCCTAACGTCCCAGAAGTCCTAGATGTCCTATATGTCCCTAACGTCCCAGACGTCCCAGATCTCCCATATGTCCCTAACGTCCCAGACGTTCTAGATGTCCCTTATACCCTTAACGTCCCAGGCGTCCCAGATGTCCCATATGTCCCTAACGTCCCAGACGTTTCAGATGTTCTATATGTCCCATATATCCCTAATGTCCCAGGTGTCCCAGATCTTCCATATGTCCCAAATGTCCCTAATGTCCCAGCCGTCCTAAATGTCCCATATGTCCTTAACGTCCCAGACGTCCCAGACGTCCTAGATGTGACATATGTCCTTAACGTCCCAGACGTCCCAGATGTCCCATATGTCTCTAACGTCCCAGACGTCCCATATGTCCCATATGTCCCATATGTGCTTAACGTCCCAGGCGTCCCAAATGTCCCATATGTCCCTAACGTCCCAGACGTCCTAGATGTCCCATATATCCTTAACGTCCCAGACGTCCCAGATATCCCATATGTCCTATATCTCAATAACGTCCCAGACGTCCCAGATGTCCCATATGTCCCTAACGTCCCAGATGTTCCATATGTCCCTAACGTCCCAGAAGTCCTAGATGTCCTATATGTCCCTAACGTCCCAGACGTCCCAGATCTCCCATATGTCCCTAACGTCCCAGACGTTCTAGATGTTACTTATACCCTTAACGTCCCAGGCGTCCCAGATGTCCCATATGTCCCTAACGTCCCAGACGTTTCAGATGTTCTATATGTCCCATATATCCCTAATGTCCCAGGTGTCCCAGATCTTCCATATGTCCCAAATGTCCCTAATGTCCCAGGCGTCCTAAATGTCCCATATGTCCTTAACGTCCCAGACCTCCCAGACGTCCTAGATGTCCCAAATGTCCTTAACGTCCCAGACGTCCCAGATGTCCCATATGTTTCATATGATTCTAATGCCCCAGGCGTCCTGGATGTGCCATATGTCCCTAACGTCCCAGAAGTACCAGATGTCCTAGATGTCCCATATGTTCTTAACATCCCAGACGTCACAGATGTCCCATATGTCCCTAACGTCCCAGACGTACCAGATGTCCCATATGTCCTTAATATCCCAGGCGTAGTAGATGTCCCATATGTCCTTAACGTCCCAGACGTCCCAGACGCCCTAGATGTCCTATATGTCCTTAACGTCCCAGACGTCCTAGATGTCCCATATGTCCTTAACGTCCCAGACGTCCCAGATGTCCCATATGTCCCATATGTCCCTAATGTCCCAGGCGCCCTAAATGTCCCATATGTCCTTAACGTCCCAGACGTCCTAAATGTCCCATATGTCCTTAACGTCCCAGACGTCCCAGATGTCCCATATGTCCCATATGTCCTTAATATCCCAGGCGCCCTAAATGTCCCATATGTCCTTAACGTCCCAGACGTCCCAGATGTCCTAAATGTCCCATATGTCCTTAACGTCCCAGAAGTCCCAGACGTCCTAAATGTCCCATATGTCCTTAACGTCCTAGACGTTCCAGATGTCCCATATGTCCCATATGTCCCTAATGTCCCAGGCGCCCTAAATGTCCCATATGTCCTTAACGTCCCAGACGTCCCAGACGTCCTAAATGTCCCATATGTCTCTAACGTCCCAGACGTCCCATATGTCCCATATGTCCCATATGTCCCATATGTCCTTAATGTCCAAGGCGTCCCAGATGTCCCATATTTCCCTAAAGTCTCAGACGTCCTAGATGTCCCATATATCCTTAACGTCCCAGACGTCCCAGATATCCCATATGTCCTATATCTCCCTAACGTCCCAGACGTCCCAGATGTCCCATATGTCCCTAACGTCCCAGATGTTCCATATGTCCCTAACGTCCCAGACGTCCTAGATGTCTTATATGCCCCTAACGCCCCAGACGTCCCAGATTTCCCATATGTTCCTAACGTCCCAGACGTTCTAGGTGTCCCTTATATCCTTAACGTCCCAGACGTGTCAGATGTCCCATATGTCAATAACGTCCCAGACGTCCCAGACCTCCCATATGTCTCATATGTCCCTAATGTCCAGGGCGTCCTAAATGTCCCATATGTCCTTAACGTCCCAGACGTACCAGATGTCCTAGATGTCCCATATGACCTTAACGTCCCAGACGTCCCAGATGTCCCATATGTTTCATATGTTTCTAATGTCCCAGGCGTCCTGGATGTGCCATATGTCCCTAACGTCCCAGACGTACCAGATGTCCTAGATGTCCCATATGTCCTTAACGTCCCAGACGTCACAAATGTCCCATGTGTCCATAACGTCCCAGACGTCCCAGATGTCCCATATGTCCTTAATATCCTAGGCGTAGTAAATGTCCCATATGTCCTTAACGTCCCAGACGTCCCAGACGCCCTAGATGTCACATATGTCCTTAACGTCCCAGACGTCCTAGATGTCCCATATGTCCTTAACGTCCCAGAGGTCCCAGATGTCCCATATGTCCCTAACGTCCCAGATGTTCCATATGTCCCTAACGTCCCAGAAGTCCTAGATGTCCTATATGTCCCTAACGTCCCAGACGTCCCAGATCTCCCATATGTCCCTAACGTCCCAGACGTTCTAGATGTTACTTATACCCTTAACGTCCCAGGCGTCCCAGATGTCCCATATGTCCCTAACGTCCCAGACGTTTCAGATGTTCTATATGTCCCATATATCCCTAATGTCCCAGGTGTCCCAGATCTTCCATATGTCCCAAATGTCCCTAATGTCCCAGGCGTCCTAAATGTCCCATATGTCCTTAACGTCCCAGACCTCCCAGACGTCCTAGATGTCCCAAATGTCCTTAACGTCCCAGACGTCCCAGATGTCCCATATGTTTCATATGTTTCTAATGCCCCAGGCGTCCTGGATGTGCCATATGTCCCTAACGTCCCAGAAGTACCAGATGTCCTAGATGTCCCATATGTTCTTAACATCCCAGACGTCACAGATGTCCCATATGTCCCTAACGTCCCAGACGTACCAGATGTCCCATATGTCCTTAATATCCCAGGCGTAGTAGATGTCCCATATGTCCTTAACGTCCCAGACGTCCCAGACGCCCTAGATGTCCTATATGTCCTTAACGTCCCAGACGTCCTAGATGTCCCATATGTCCTTAACGTCCCAGACGTCCCAGATGTCCCATATGTCCCATATGTCCCTAATGTCCCAGGCGCCCTAAATGTCCCATATGTCCTTAACGTCCCAGACGTCCTAAATGTCCCATATGTCCTTAACGTCCCAGACGTCCCAGATGTCCCATATGTCCCATATGTCCTTAATATCCCAGGCGCCCTAAATGTCCCATATGTCCTTAACGTCCCAGACGTCCCAGATGTCCTAAATGTCCCATATGTCCTTAACGTCCCAGAAGTCCCAGACGTCCTAAATGTCCCATATGTCCTTAACGTCCTAGACGTTCCAGATGTCCCATATGTCCCATATGTCCCTAATGTCCCAGGCGCCCTAAATGTCCCATATGTCCTTAACGTCCCAGACGTCCCAGACGTCCTAAATGTCCCATATGTCTCTAACGTCCCAGACGTCCCATATGTCCCATATGTCCCATATGTCCCATATGTCCTTAATGTCCAAGGCGTCCCAGATGTCCCATATTTCCCTAAAGTCTCAGACGTCCTAGATGTCCCATATATCCTTAACGTCCCAGACGTCCCAGATATCCCATATGTCCTATATCTCCCTAACGTCCCAGACGTCCCAGATGTCCCATATGTCCCTAACGTCCCAGATGTTCCATATGTCCCTAACGTCCCAGACGTCCTAGATGTCTTATATGCCCCTAACGCCCCAGACGTCCCAGATTTCCCATATGTTCCTAACGTCCCAGACGTTCTAGGTGTCCCTTATATCCTTAACGTCCCAGACGTGTCAGATGTCCCATATGTCAATAACGTCCCAGACGTCCCAGACCTCCCATATGTCTCATATGTCCCTAATGTCCAGGGCGTCCTAAATGTCCCATATGTCCTTAACGTCCCAGACGTACCAGATGTCCTAGATGTCCCATATGACCTTAACGTCCCAGACGTCCCAGATGTCCCATATGTTTCATATGTTTCTAATGTCCCAGGCGTCCTGGATGTGCCATATGTCCCTAACGTCCCAGACGTACCAGATGTCCTAGATGTCCCATATGTCCTTAACGTCCCAGACGTCACAAATGTCCCATGTGTCCATAACGTCCCAGACGTCCCAGATGTCCCATATGTCCTTAATATCCTAGGCGTAGTAAATGTCCCATATGTCCTTAACGTCCCAGACGTCCCAGACGCCCTAGATGTCACATATGTCCTTAACGTCCCAGACGTCCTAGATGTCCCATATGTCCTTAACGTCCCAGAGGTCCCAGATGTCCCATATGTCCCATATGTCTCTAATGTCCCAGGCGCCCTAAATGTCCCATATGTCCTTAACGTCCCAGACGTCCCAGACGTCCTAAATGTCCCATATGTCCTTAACGTCCCAGACGTCCCAGATGTCCCATATGTCCCATATGTCCTTAATATCCCAGGCGCCCTAAATGTCCCATTTGTCCTTAACGTCCCAGACGTCCCAGACGTCCTAAATGTCCCATATGTCCTTAACGTCCCAGACGTCCCAGATGTCCAATATGTCCCATATGTCCCTAATGTCCCAGGCGCCCTAAATGTCCCATATGTCCTTAACGTTCCAGACGTTCCAGACGTCCTAAATGTCCCATATGTCCTTAACGTCCCAGACGTCCCAGATGTCCCATATGTCTCTAACGTCCCAGACGTCCCATATGTCCCATATGTCCCATATGTCCTTAATGTCCCAGGCGTCCCAGATGTCCCATATTTCCCTAACGTCCCAGACGTCCTAGATGTTCCATATATCCTTAACGTCCCAGACGTCCCAGATATCCCATATGTCCTATATCTCCCTAACGTCCCAGACATCCCAGATGTCCCATATGTCCCTAACGTCCCAGATGTTCCATATGTCCCTAACGTCCCAGACGTCCTAGATGTCCCATATATTCTTAACGTCCCAGACGTCCCAGATATCCCATATGTCCTATATCTCCCTAACGTCCCAGACGTCCCAGATGTCCCATATGTCCCTAACGTTCCAGATCTCCCATATGTCCCTAACGTCCCAGACGTTCTAGGTGTCCCTTATATCTTTAACGTCCCAGACGTCCCAGATGTACCATATGTCAATAACGTCCCAGACGTCCCAGATGTCCTATATGTCCCATATGTCCCTAATGTCCCAGGCGTCCCAGACCTCCCATATGTCCCAAATGTCCCTAATGTCCCAGCCGTCCTAAATGTCCCATATGTCCTTAACGTCCCAGACGTCCCAGACGTCCTAGATGTGACATATGTCCTTAACGTCCCAGACGTCCCAGATGTCCCATATGTCTCTAACGTCCCAGACGTCCCATATGTCCCATATGTCCCATATGTGCTTAACGTCCCAGGCGTCCCAAATGTCCCATATGTCCCTAACGTCCCAGACGTCCTAGATGTCCCATATATCCTTAACGTCCCAGACGTCCCAGATATCCCATATGTCCTATATCTCAATAACGTCCCAGACGTCCCAGATGTCCCATATGTCCCTAACGTCCCAGATGTTCCATATGTCCCTAACGTCCCAGAAGTCCTAGATGTCCTATATGTCCCTAACGTCCCAGACGTCCCAGATCTCCCATATGTCCCTAACGTCCCAGACGTTCTAGATGTTACTTATACCCTTAACGTCCCAGGCGTCCCAGATGTCCCATATGTCCCTAACGTCCCAGACGTTTCAGATGTTCTATATGTCCCATATATCCCTAATGTCCCAGGTGTCCCAGATCTTCCATATGTCCCAAATGTCCCTAATGTCCCAGGCGTCCTAAATGTCCCATATGTCCTTAACGTCCCAGACCTCCCAGACGTCCTAGATGTCCCAAATGTCCTTAACGTCCCAGACGTCCCAGATGTCCCATATGTTTCATATGTTTCTAATGCCCCAGGCGTCCTGGATGTGCCATATGTCCCTAACGTCCCAGAAGTACCAGATGTCCTAGATGTCCCATATGTTCTTAACATCCCAGACGTCACAGATGTCCCATATGTCCCTAACGTCCCAGACGTACCAGATGTCCCATATGTCCTTAATATCCCAGGCGTAGTAGATGTCCCATATGTCCTTAACGTCCCAGACGTCCCAGACGCCCTAGATGTCCTATATGTCCTTAACGTCCCAGACTTCCTAGATGTCCCATATGTCCTTAACGTCCCAGACGTCCCAGATGTCCCATATGTCCCATATGTCCCTAATGTCCCAGGCGCCCTAAATGTCCCATATGTCCTTAACGTCCCAGACGTCCTAAATGTCCCATATGTCCTTAACGTCCCAGACGTCCCAGATGTCCCATATGTCCCATATGTCCTTAATATCCCAGGCGCCCTAAATGTCCCATATGTCCTTAACGTCCCAGACGTCCCAGATGTCCTAAATGTCCCATATGTCCTTAACGTCCCAGAAGTCCCAGACGTCCTAAATGTCCCATATGTCCTTAACGTCCTAGACGTTCCAGATGTCCCATATGTCCCATATGTCCCTAATGTCCCAGGCGCCCTAAATGTCCCATATGTCCTTAACGTCCCAGACGTCCCAGACGTCCTAAATGTCCCATATGTCTCTAACGTCCCAGACGTCCCATATGTCCCATATGTCCCATATGTCCCATATGTCCTTAATGTCCAAGGCGTCCCAGATGTCCCATATTTCCCTAAAGTCTCAGACGTCCTAGATGTCCCATATATCCTTAACGTCCCAGACGTCCCAGATATCCCATATGTCCTATATCTCCCTAACGTCCCAGACGTCCCAGATGTCCCATATGTCCCTAACGTCCCAGATGTTCCATATGTCCCTAACGTCCCAGACGTCCTAGATGTCTTATATGCCCCTAACGCCCCAGACGTCCCAGATTTCCCATATGTTCCTAACGTCCCAGACGTTCTAGGTGTCCCTTATATCCTTAACGTCCCAGACGTGTCAGATGTCCCATATGTCAATAACGTCCCAGACGTCCCAGACCTCCCATATGTCTCATATGTCCCTAATGTCCAGGGCGTCCTAAATGTCCCATATGTCCTTAACGTCCCAGACGTACCAGATGTCCTAGATGTCCCATATGTCCTTAACGTCCCAGACGTCCCAGATGTCCCATATGTTTCATATGTTTCTAATGTCCCAGGCGTCCTGGATGTGCCATATGTCCCTAACGTCCCAGACGTACCAGATGTCCTAGATGTCCCATATGTCCTTAACGTCCCAGACGTCACAAATGTCCCATGTGTCCATAACGTCCCAGACGTCCCAGATGTCCCATATGTCCTTAATATCCTAGGCGTAGTAAATGTCCCATATGTCCTTAACGTCCCAGACGTCCCAGACGCCCTAGATGTCACATATGTCCTTAACGTCCCAGACGTCCTAGATGTCCCATATGTCCTTAACGTCCCAGAGGTCCCAGATGTCCCATATGTCCCATATGTCTCTAATGTCCCAGGCGCCCTAAATGTCCCATATGTCCTTAACGTCCCAGACGTCCCAGACGTCCTAAATGTCCCATATGTCCTTAACGTCCCAGACGTCCCAGATGTCCCATATGTCCCATATGTCCTTAATATCCCAGGCGCCCTAAATGTCCCATTTGTTCTTAACGTCCCAGACGTCCCAGACGTCCTAAATGTCCCATATGTCCTTAACGTCCCAGACGTCCCAGATGTCCAATATGTCCCATATGTCCCTAATGTCCCAGGCGCCCTAAATGTCCCATATGTCCTTAACGTTCCAGACGTTCCAGACGTCCTAAATGTCCCATATGTCCTTAACGTCCCAGACGTCCCAGATGTCCCATATGTCTCTAACGTCCCAGACGTCCCATATGTCCCATATGTCCCATATGTCCTTAATGTCCCAGGCGTCCCAGATGTCCCATATTTCCCTAACGTCCCAGACGTCCTAGATGTTCCATATATCCTTAACGTCCCAGACGTCCCAGATATCCCATATGTCCTATATCTCCCTAACGTCCCAGACATCCCAGATGTCCCATATGTCCCTAACGTCCCAGATGTTCCATATGTCCCTAACGTCCCAGACGTCCTAGATGTCCCATATATTCTTAACGTCCCAGACGTCCCAGATATCCCATATGTCCTATATCTCCCTAACGTCCCAGACGTCCCAGATGTCCCATATGTCCCTAACGTTCCAGATCTCCCATATGTCCCTAACGTCCCAGACGTTCTAGGTGTCCCTTATATCTTTAACGTCCCAGACGTCCCAGATGTACCATATGTCAATAACGTCCCAGACGTCCCAGATGTCCTATATGTCCCATATGTCCCTAATGTCCCAGGCGTCCCAGACCTCCCATATGTCCCATATGTTCCTAATGTCCAGGGCGTCCTAAATGTCCCATATGTCCTTAACGTCCCAGACGTCCCAGACGTCCTAGATGTCCCATTTGTCCTTAACGTCCCAGACGTCCCAGATATCCCATATGTCCCATATGTCCCTAATGTCCAGGGCGTCCTAAATGTCCCATATCTCCTTAACGTCCCAGACGTCCTAGATGTCCCAAATGTCCTTAGCGTCCCAGACGTTTCAGATGTCCCATATGTTTCATATGTTTCTAATGTCCCAGGCGTCCTAGATGTTCCATATGTCCCTAACGTCCCAGACGTCCTAGATGTCCTAGATGTCCCATATGTCCTTAACGTACCAGACGTCCCAGATGTCCCATATGTAACTAATGTCCCAGACGTCCCAGATGTCCCATATGTCCCTAGCATCCCAGACGTTCCAGATGTCCCATATGTCCTTAACGTCCCAGACGTCCCAGATGTCCCATATGTAACTAATGTCCCAGACGTCCCAAATGTCCCATATGTCCCATATGTCCCTAACGTCCCAGGCGTCCCAGATGTCCCATATGTCCTATATGGCCCCAATGTCCCAGGCGTCCTAAATATACCATATGTCCTTAACGTCCCAGACGTCCCAGATGTACCATATGTCCCTAACGTCCCAGACGTCCCAGATGTCCCATATGTCCCATATGTCCCTAATGTCCCAGACGTCCTAGATGTCCCATATATCCTTAACGTCCCAGACGTCCCAGTATATCCCATATGTCCTATACCTCAATAACGTCCCAGACGTCCCAGATGTCCCATATGTCCCTAACGTCCCAGATGTTCCATATGTCCCTAAAGTCCCAGACGTCCTAGATGTCTTATATGTCCCTAACGTCCCAGACGTCCCAGATCTCCCATATGTCCCTAACGTCCCAGACGTCCTAGATGTCCCTTATGTCCTTAACGTCCCAGACGTCCCAGATGTCCCATATGTCAATAACGTCCCAGACGTCCCAGATGTCCTATATGTCCCATATGTCCCTAATGCCCCAGGCGTCCCAGACCTTCCATATGTCCCATATTGCCTAATGTCCAGGGCGTCCTAAATGTCCCATATGTCCTTAACGTCCCAGACGTCTCAGACGTCCTAGATGTCCCATATATCCTAAACGTCCCAGACGTCCCAGATATCCCATATGTCCCATATGTCCCTAATGTCATAGGCCTCCTAAATGTCCCATATGTCCTTAACGTCCCAGACCTCCCAGACGTCCTAGATGTCCCAAATGTCCTTAACGTACCAGACGTCCCAGATGTCCCATATGTCCCTAAAGTCCCAGACGTCCCAGATGTCCCATATGTCCCTAACGTCCCAGACGTCGTAGATGTCCCATATGTCCTTAACGTCCCAGACGTCCCAGATGAGCCATATGTCCCTAACGTCCCAGACGTCCCATATGTCCCAAAGGTCTTATATATCCTTAATGTCCCAGGCGTATTAGATGTCCCATATGTCCCTAATGTGCCAGGCGTCCTAAATGTCCCATATGTCTTTAACGTCCCGGAAGTCCCAGACTTCTTAGATGTCCCATATGTCCTTAACGTCCCAGACGTCCCAGATGTCCCATATGTCCCTAACGTCCCAGACGTCCCAGATGTCCCATATGTCCCATATGTCCCTAATGTCCCAGGCGTCCTAGATATTCCATATGTCCCTAACGTCCCAGACGTCCTAAATGTCCCATATGTCCCTAACGTCCCAGACGTCCAATATGTCCTTAACGTCCCAGACGTCCCAGACGTCCTAAATGTCCCATATGTCCCTAACGTCAAAGACGTCTCAGAAGTCCTAGATGTCCTATATGTCCCTAACGTCCCAGACGTCTCAGACGTCCTAAATGTCCCATATGTCCCTAACGTCCCAGACGTCCCAGACGTCTTAAATGTCCCATATGTCCTTAACGTCCCAGACGTCCCAGATGTCCCATATGTCCCATATGTCCTTAATATCCCAGGCGCCCTAAATGTCCCATATGTCCTTAACGTCCCAGACGTCCAAGATGTCCTAAATGTCCCATATGTCCTTAACGTCCCAGAAGTCCCAGACGCCCTAAATGTCCCATATGTCCTTAACGTCCTAGACGTCCCAGATGTCCCATATGTCCCATATGTCCCTAATGTCCCAGGCGCCCTAAATGTCCCATATGTCCTTAACGTCCCAGACGTCCCAGACGTCCTAAATGTCCCATATGTCTCTAACGTCCCAGACGTCTCATATGTCCCATATGTCCCATATGTCCTTAATGTCCAAGGCGTCCCAGATGTCCCATATTTCCCTAACGTCTCAGACGTCCTAGATGTCCCATATATCCTTAACGTCCCAGACGTCCCAGATATCCCATATGTCCTATATTTCCCTAACGTCCCAGACGTCCCAGATGTCCCATATGTCCCTAACGTCCCAGATGTTCCATATGTCCCTAACGTCCCAGACGTCCTAGATGTCTTATATGCCCCTAACGCCCCAGACGTCCCAGATCTCCCATATGTTCCTAACGTCCCAGACGTTCTAGGTGTCCCTTATATCCTTAACGTCCCAGACGTGTCAGATGTCCCATATGTCAATAACGTCCCAGACGTCCCAGACCTCCCATATGTCTCATATGTCCCTAATGTCCAGGGCGTCCTAAATGTCCCATATGTCCCTAACGTCCCAGACGTCCCAGACGTCCCAGATGTCCCATATGTTTCATATGGTTCTAATGTCCCAGGCGTCCTGGATGTGCCATATGTCCCTAACGTCCCAGACGTACCAGATGTCCTAGATGTCCCATATGTCCTTAACGTCCAGACGTCACAGATGTCCCATGTGTCACTAACGTCCCAGACGTCCCAAATGTCCCATATGTCCTTAATATCCTAGGCGTAGTAAATGTCCCATATGTCCTTAACGTCCCAGACGTCCCAGACGCCCTAGATGTCCCATATGTCCTTAACGTTCCAGACGTCCTAGATGTCCCATATGTCCTTAACGTCCCAGACGTCCCAGATGTCCCATATGTCCCATATGTCTCTAATGTCCCAGGCGCCCTAAATGTCCCATATGTCCTTAACGTCCCAGACGTCCCAGACGTCCTAAATGTCGCATATGTCCTTAACGTCCCAGACGTCCAGATGTCCCATATGTCCCATATGTCCTTAATATCCCAGGCGCCCTAAATGTCCCATATGTCCTTAACGTCCCAGACGTCCCAGACGTCCTAAATGTCCCATATGTCCCATATTTCCCTAACGTCCCAGACGTCCCAGATGTCCAATATGTCCCATATGTCATTAATGTCCCAGGCGCCCTAAATGTCCCATATGTCCTTAACGTCCCAGACGTTCCAGACGTCCTAAATGTCCCATATGTCCTTAACGTCCCAGACGTCCCAGATGTCCCATATGTCTCTAACGTCCCAGACGTCCCATATGTCCCATATGTCCCATATGTTCTTAATGTCCCAGGCGTCCCAGATGTCCCATATTTCCCTAACGTCCCAGACGTCCTAGATGTCCCATATATCCTTAACGTCCCAGACGTCCCAGATATCCCATATGTCCTATATCTCCCTAACGTCCCAGACGTCCCAGATGTCCAATATGTCCCTAACGTCCCAGATGTTCCATATGTCCCTAACGTCCCAGACGTCCTAGATGTCCCATATATCCTTAACGTCCCAGACGTCCCAGATATCCCATATGTCCTATATCTCCCTAACGTCCCAGACGTCCCAGATGTCCCATATGTCCCTAACGTCCCAGATCTCCCATATGTCCCTAACGTCTCAGACGTTCTAGGTGTCCCTTATATCTTTAACGTTCCAGACGTCCCAGATGACCCATATGTCAATAACGTCCCAGACGTCCCAGATGTCCTATATGTCCCATATGTCCCTAATGTCCCAGGCGTCCCAGACCTCCCATATGTCTCATATGTCCCTAATGTCCAGGGCGTCCTAAATGTCCCATATGTCCTTAACGTCCCAGACGTCCCAGACGTCCTAGATGTCCCATTTGTCCTTAACGTCCCAGACGTCCCAGATATCCCATATGTCCCATATGTCCCTAATGTCCAGGGCGTCCTAAATGTCCCATATCTCCTTAACGTCCCAGACGTCCCAGACGTCCTAGGTGTCCCAAATGTCCTTAACGTACCAGACGTTTCAGATGTCCCATATGTTTCATATGTTTCTAGTGTCCCAGGCGTCCTAGATGTTCCATATGTCCCTAACGTCCCAGACGTCCTAGATGTCCTAGATGTCCCATATGTCCTTAACGTCCCAGACGTCCCAGATGTCCCATATGTAGCTAATGTCCCAGACGTCCCAGATGTCCCATATGTCCCTAGCATCCCAGACGTCCCAGATGTCCCATATGTCCTTAACGTCCCAGATGTCCCAGACGTCCCATATGTAACTAATGTCCCAGACGTCCCAGATGTCCCATATGTCCCATATGTCCCTAACGTCCCAGGCGTCCCAGATGTCCCATATGTCCTATATGTCCCCAATGTCCCAGGCGTCCTAAATATCCCATATGTCCTTAACGTCCCAGACGTCCCAGATGTACCATATGTCCCTAACGTCCCAGACGTCCCAGATGTCCCATATGTCCCATATGTCCCTAATGTCCCAGACGTCCTAGATGTCCCATATATCCTTAACGTCCCAGACGTCCCAGTATATCCCATATATCTTATACCTCCCTAACGTCCCAGACGTCCCAGATGTCCCATATGTCCCTAACGTCCCAGATGTTCCATATGTCCCTAAAGTCCTAGACGTCCTAGATGTCTTATATGTCCCTAACGTCCCAGACGTCCCAGATCTCCCATATGTCCTTAACGTCCCAGACGTCCCAGATGTCCCATATGTCAATAACGTCCCAGACGTCCCAGATGTCCTATATGTCCCATATGTCCCTAATGCCCCAGGCGTCCCAGACCTCCCATATGTCCCATATTGCCTAATGTCCAGGGCGTCCTAAATGTCCCATATGTCCTTAACGTCCCAGACGTCTCAGACGTCCTAGATGTCCCAAATATCCTAAACGTCCCAGACGTCCCAGATATCCCATATGTCCCATATGTCCCTAATGTCCCAGGCCTCCTAAATGTCCCATATGTCCTTAACGTCCCAGACCTCCCAGACGTCCTAGATGTCCCAAATGTCCTTAACGTACCAGACGTCCCAGATGTCCCATATGTCCCTAAAGTCCCAGACGTCCCAGATGTCCCATATGTCCCTAACGTCCCAGACGTCGTAGATGTCCCATATGTCTTAACGTCCCAGACGTCCCAGATGAGCCATATGTCCCTAACGTCCCAGACGTCCCATATGTCCCAAAGGTCTTATATATCCTTAATGTCCCAGGCGTATTAGATGTCCCATATGTCCCTAATGTGCCAGGCGCCCTAAATGTCCCATATGTCTTTAACGTCCCGGAAGTCCCAGACTTCTTAGGTGTCCCATATGTCCTTAACGTCCCAGACGTCCCAGATGTCCCATATGTCCCTAACGTCCCAGACGTCCCAGATGTCCCATATGTCCCATATGTCCCTAATGTCCCAGGCGTCCTAGATATTCCATATGTCCCTAACGTCCCAGACGTCCTAAATGTTACATATGTCCCTAACGTCCCAGACGTCCAATATGTCCTTAACGTCCCAGACGTCCCAGACGTCCTAAATGTCCCATATGTCCCTAACGTCCCAGACGTCTCAGACGTCCTAGATGTCCTATATGTCCCTAACGTCCCAGACGTCTCAGACGTCCTAAATGTCCCATATGTCCCTAACGTCCCAGACGTCCCATATGTCCTTAACGTCCCAGACGTCCTAGATGTCCCATATGTCCCATATGTCCCTAATGTCCCAGGCGCCCTAAATGTCCCATATGTCCTTAACGTCCCAGACGTCCCAGACGTCCTAGATGTGACATATGTCCTTAACGTCCCAGACGTCCCAGATGTCCCATATGTCTCTAACGTCCCAGACGTCCCAGATGTCCCATATGTCCCTAACGTCCCAGACGTCCCAGCTGTCCCATATGTCCCTAACGTCCCAGACGTCTCAGACGTCCTACATGTCCTATATGTCCCTAACGTCCCAGACGTCCCATATGTCCCAAAGGTCTTATATATCCTTAATGTCCCAGGCGTATTAGATGTCCCATATGTCCCTAATGTGCCAGGCGCCCTAAATGTCCCATATGTCTTTAACGTCCCGGAAGTCCCAGACTTCTTAGATGTCCCATATGTCCTTAACGTCCCAGACGTCCCAGATGTCCCATATGTCCCTAACGTCCCAGACGTCCCAGATGTCCCATATGTCCCATATGTCCCTAATGTCCCGGGCGTCCTAGATATTCCATATGTCCCTAACGTCCCAGACGTCTTAAATGTCACATATGTCCCTAACATCCCAGACGTCCAATATGTCCTTAACGTCCCAGACGTCCCAGACGTCCTAAATGTCCCATATGTCCCTAACGTCCCAGACGTCTCAGACGTCCTAGATGTCCTATATGTCCCTAACGTCCCAGACGTCTCAGACGTCCTAAATGTCCCATATGTCCCTAACGTCCCAGACGTCCCATATGTCCTTAACGTCCCAGACGTCCTAGATGTCCCATATGTCCCATATGTCCCTAATGTCCCAGGCGCCCTAAATGTCCCATATGTCCTTAACGTCCCAGACGTCCCAGACGTCCTAGATGTGACATATGTCCTTAACGTCCCAGACGTCCCAGATGTCCCATATGTCTCTAACGTCCCAGACGTCCCAGATGTCCCATATGTCCCTAACGTCCCAGACGTCCCAGATGTCCCATATGTCCCATATGTCCCTAATGTCCCAGGCGTCCTAGATATTCCATATGTCCCTAACGTCCCAGACGTCCTAAATGTCCCATATGTCCCTAACGTCCCAGACGTCCAATATGTCCTTAACGTCCCAGACGTCCCAGACGTCCTAAATGTCCCATATGTCCCTAACGTCCCAGACGTCTCAGACGTCCTAGATGTCCCATATGTCCCTAATGTCCCAGGCGCCTTAAATGTCCCATATGTCCTTAACGTCCCAGACGTTCCAGACGTCCTAAATGTCCCATATGTCCTTAACGTCCCAGACGTCCCAGATGTCCCATATGTCTCTAACGTCCCAGACGTCCCATATGTCCCATATGTCCCATATGTCCTTAATGTCCCAGGCGTCCCAGATGTCCCATATTTCCCTAACGTCCCAGACGTCCTAGATGTCCCATATATCCTTAACGTCCCAGACGTCCCAGATATCCCATATGTCCTATATCTCCCTAACGTCCCAGACGTCCCAGATGTCCCATATGTCCCTAACGTCCCAGATGTTCCATATGTCCCTAACGTCCCAGACGTCCTAGATGTCCCATATATCCTTAACGTCCCAGACGTCCCAGATATCCCATATGTCCTATATCTCCCTAACGTCCCAGACGTCCCAGATGTCCCATATGTCCCTAACGTCCCAGATCTCCCATATGTCCCTAACGTCCCAGACGTTCTAGGTGTCCCTTATATCTTTAACGTCCCAGACGTCCCAGATATCCCATATGTCAATAACGTCCCAGACGTCCCAGATGTCCTATATGTCCCATATGTCCCTAATGTCCCAGGCGTCCCAGACCTCCCATATGTCTCATAAGTCCTTAATGTCCAGGGCGTCCTAAATGTCCCATATGTCCTTAACGTCCCAGACGTCCCAGACGTCCTAGATGTCCCATTTGTCCTTAACGTCCCAGACGTCCCAGATATCCCATATGTCCCATATGTCCCTAATGTCCAGGGCGTCCTAAATGTTTCATATCTCCTTAACGTCCCAGACGTCCCGGACGTCCTAGGTGTCCCAAATGTCCTTAACGTCCCAGACGTTTCAGATGTCCCATATGTTTCATATGTTTCTAATGTCCCAGGCGTCCTAGATGTTCCATATGTCCCTAACGTCCCAGACGTCCTAGATGTCCTAGATGTCCCATATGTCCTTAACGTCCCAGACGTCCCAGATGTCCCATATGTCCTTAACGTCCCAGACGTCCCAGATGTCCCATAAGTAACTAATGTCCCAGACGTCCCAGATGTCCCATATGTCCCATATTTCCCTAACGTCCCAGGCGTCCCAGATGTCCCATATGTCCTATATGTCCCCAATGTCCCAGGCGTCCTAAATATCCCATATGTCCTTAACGTCCCAGACGTCCCAGATGTACCATATGTCCCTAACCTCCCAGACGTCCCAGATGTCCCATATGTCCCATATGTCCCTAATGTCCCAGACGTCCTAGATGTCCCGTATATCCTTAACGTCCCAGACGTCCCAGTATATCCCATATATCCTATACCTCCCTAACGTCCCAGACGTCCCAGATGTCCCATATGTCCCTAACGTCCCAGATGTTCCATATGTCCCTAAAGTCCCAGACGTCCTAGATGTCTTATATGTCCCTAACGTCCCAGACGTCCCAGATCTCCCATATGTCCCTAACGTCCCAGACGTCCCAGTATATCCCATATGTCCTATACCTCCCTAACGTCCCAGACGTCCCAAATGTCCCATATGTCCCTAACGTCCCAGATGTTCCATATGTCCCTAAAGTCCCAGACGTCCTAGATGTCTTATATGTCCCTAACGTCCCAGACGTCCCAGATCTCCCATATGTCCCTAACGTCCCAGACGTCCTAGATGTCCCTTATGTCCTTAACGTCCCAGACGTCCCAGATGTCCCATATGTCAATAACGTCCCAGACGTCCCAGATGTCCTATATGTCCCATATGTCCCTAATGCCCCAGGCGTCCCAGACCTTCCATATGTCCCATATTGCCTAATGTCCAGGGCGTCCTAAATGTCCCATATGTCCTTAACGTCCCAGACGTCTCAGACGTCCTAGATGTCCCATATATCCTAAACGTCCCAGACGTCCCAGATATCCCATATGTCCCATATGTCCCTAATGTCATAGGCCTCCTAAATGTCCCATATGTCTTTAACGTCCCAGACCTCCCAGACGTCCTAGATGTCCCAAATGTCCTTAACGTACCAGACGTCCCAAATGTCCCATATGTCCCTAAAGTCCCAGACGTCCCAGATGTCCCATATGTCCCTAACGTCCCAGACGTCGTAGATGTCCCATATGTCCTTAACGTCCCAGACGTCCCAGATGAGCCATATGTCCCTAACGTCCCAGACGTCCCATATGTCCCAAAGGTCTTATATATCCTTAATGTCCCAGGCGTATTAGATGCCCCATATGTCCCTAATGTGCCAGGCGTCCTAAATGTCCCATATGTCTTTAACGTCCCGGAAGTCCCAGACTTCTTAGATGTTCCATATGTCCTTAACGTCCCAGACGTCCCAGATGTTCCATATGTCCCTAGCGTCCCAGACGTCCCAGATGTCCCATATGTCCCATATGTCCCTAATGTCCTAGGCGTCCTAGATATTCCATATGTCCCTAACGTCCCAGACGTCCTAAATGTCCCATATGTCCCTAACGTCCCAGACGTCCAATATGTCCTTAACGTCCCAGACGTCGTAGATGTCCCATATGTCCTTAACGTCCCAGACGTCCCAGATGAGCCATATGTCCCTAACGTCCCAGACGTCCCATATGTCCCAAATTTCTTATATATCCTTAATGTCCCAGGCGTATTAGATGTCCCATATGTCCCTAATGTGCCAGGCGTCCTAAATGTCCCATATGTCTTTAACGTCCCGGAAGTCCCAGACTTCTTAGATGTTCCATATGTCCTTAACGTCCCAGACGTCCCAGATGTCCCATATGTCCCTAACGTCCCAGACGTCCCAGATGTCCCATATGTCCCATATGTCCCTAATGTCCCAGGCGTCCTAGATATTCCATATGTCCCTAACGTCCCAGACGTCCTAAATGTCCCATATGTCCCTAACGTCAAAGACGTCTCAGACGTCCTAGATGTCCTATATGTCCCTAACGTCCCAGACGTCTCAGACGTCCTAAATGTCCCATATGTCCCTAACGTCCCAGACGTCCCAGACGTCTGAAATGTCCCATATGTCCTTAACGTCCCAGACGTCCCAGATGTCCCATATGTCCCATATGTCCTTAATATCCCAGGCGCCCTAAATGTCCCATATGTCCTTAACGTCCCAGACGTCCAAGATGTCCTAAATGTCCCATATGTCCTTAACGTCCCAGAAGTCCCAGACGCCCTAAATGTCCCATATGTCCTTAACGTCCTAGACGTCCTAGATGTCCCATATGTCCCATATGTCCCTAATGTCCCAGGCGCCCTAAATGTCCCATATGTCCTTAACGTCCCAGACGTCCCAGACGTCCTAAATGTCCCATATGTCTCTAACGTCCCAGACGTCTCATATGTCCCATATGTCCCATATGTCCTTAATGTCCAAGGCGTCCCAGATGTCCCATATATCCTTAACGTCCCAGACGTCCCAGATATCCCATATGTCCTATATCTCCCTAACGTCCCAGACGTCCCAGATGTCCCATATGTCCCTAACGTCCCAGATGTTCCATATGTCCCTAACGTCCCAGACGTCCTAGATGTCCCATATATCCTTAACGTCCCAGACGTCCCAGATATCCCATATGTCCTATATCTCCCTAACGTCCCAGACGTCTCAGATGTCCCATATGTCCCTAACGTCCCAGATCTCCCATATGTCCCTAACGTCTCAGACGTTCTAGGTGTCCCTTATATCTTTAACGTTCCAGACGTCCCAGATGACCCATATGTCAATAACGTCCCAGACGTCCCAGATGTCCTATATGTCCCATATGTCCCTAATGTCCCAGGCGTCCCAGACCTCCCATATGTCTCATATGTCCCTAATGTCCAGGGCGTCCTAAATGTCCCATATGTCCTTAACGTCCCAGACGTCCCAGACGTCCTAGATGTCCCATTTGTCCTTAACGTCCCAGACGTCCCAGATATCCCATATGTCCCATATGTCCCTAATGTCCAGGGCGTCCTAAATGTCCCATATCTCCTTAACGTCCCAGACGTCCCAGACGTCCTAGGTGTCCCAAATGTCCTTAACGTACCAGACGTTTCAGATGTCCCATATGTTTCATATGTTTCTAGTGTCCCAGGCGTCCTAGATGTTCCATATGTCCCTAACGTCCCAGACGTCCTAGATGTCCTAGATGTCCTTAACGTCCCAGATGTCCCAGATGTCCCATATGTAACTAATGTCCCAGACGTCCCAGATGTCCCATATGTCCCATATGTCCCTAACGTCCCAGGCGTCCCAGATGTCCCATATGTCCTATATGTCCCCAATGTCCCAGGCGTCCTAAATATCCCATATGTCCTTAACGTCCCAGACGTCCCAGATGTACCATATGTCCCTAACGTCACAGACGTCCCAGATGTCCCATATGTCCCATATGTCCCTAATGTTCCAGACGTCCTAGATGTCCCATATATCCTTAACGTCCCAGACGTCCCAGTATATCCCATATATCTTATACCTCCCTAACGTCCCAGACGTCCCAGATGTCCCATATGTCCCTAACGTCCCAGATGTTCCATATGTCCCTAAAGTCCTAGACGTCCTAGATGTCTTATATGTCCCTAACGTCCCAGACGTCCCAGATCTCCCATATGTCCTTAACGTCCCAGTCGTCCCAGATGTCCCATATGTCAATAACGTCCCAGACGTCCCAGATGTCCTATATGTCCCATATGTCCCTAATGCCCCAGGCGTCCCAGACCTCCCATATGTCCCATATTGCCTAATGTCCAGGGCGTCCTAAATGTCCCATATGTCCTTAACGTCCCAGACGTCTCAGACGTCCCAGATGTCCCATATATCCTAAACGTCCCAGACGTCCCAGATATCCCATATGTCCCATATGTCCCTAATGTCCCAGGCCTCCTAAATGTCCCATATGTCCTTAACGTCCCAGACCTCCCAGACGTCCTAGATGTCCCAAATGTCCTTAACGTACCAGACGTCCCAGATGTCCCATATGTCCCTAAAGTCCCAGACGTCCCAGATGTCCCATATGTCCCTAACGTCCCAGACGTCGTAGATGTCCCATATGTCTTAACGTCCCAGACGTCCCAGATGAGCCATATGTCCCTAACGTCCCAGACGTCCCATATGTCCCAAAGGTCTTATATATCCTTAATGTCCCAGGCGTATTAGATGTCCCATATGTCCCTAATGTGCCAGGCGCCCTAAATGTCCCATATGTCTTTAACGTCCCGGAAGTCCCAGACTTCTTAGGTGTCCCATATGTCCTTAACGTCCCAGACGTCCCAGATGTCCCATATGTCCCTAACGTCCCAGACGTCCCAGATGTCCCATATGTCCCATATGTCCCTAATGTCCCAGGCGTCCTAGATATTCCATATGTCCCTAACGTCCCAGACGTCCTAAATGTTACATATGTCCCTAACGTCCCAGACGTCCAATATGTCCTTAACGTCCCAGACGTCCCAGACGTCCTAAATGTCCCATATGTCCCTAACGTCCCAGACGTCTCAGACGTCCTAGATGTCCTATATGTCCCTAACGTCCCAGACGTCTCAGACGTCCTAAATGTCCCATATGTCCCTAACGTCCCAGACGTCCCATATGTCCTTAACGTCCCAGACGTCCTAGATGTCCCATATGTCCCATATGTCCCTAATGTCCCAGGCGCCCTAAATGTCCCATATGTCCTTAACGTCCCAGACGTCCCAGACGTCCTAGATGTGACATATGTCCTTAACGTCCCAGACGTCCCAGATGTCCCATATGTCTCTAACGTCCCAGACGTCCCAGATGTCCCATATGTCCCTAACGTCCCAGACGTCCCAGATGTCCCATATGTCCCATATGTCCCTAATGTCCCAGGCGTCCTAGATATTCCATATGTCCCTAACGTCCCAGACGTCCTTAAATGTCCCATATGTCCCTAACGTCCCAGACGTCCAATATGTCCTTAACGTCCCAGACGTCCCAGACGTCCTAAATGTCCCATATGTCCCTAACGTCCCAGACGTCTCAGACGTCCTAGATGTCCCATATGTCCCTAATGTCCCAGGCGCCTTAAATGTCCCATATGTCCTTAACGTCCCAGACGTTCCAGACGTCCTAAATGTCCCATATGTCCTTAACGTCCCAGACGTCCCAGATGTCCCATATGTCTCTAACGTCCCAGACGTCCCATATGTCCCATATGTCCCATATGTCCTTAATGTCCCAGGCGTCCCAGATGTCCCATATTTCCCTAACGTCCCAGACGTCCTAGATGTCCCATATATCCTTAACGTCCCAGACGTCCCAGATATCCCATATGTCCTATATCTCCCTAACGTCCCAGACGTCCCAGATGTCCCATATGTCCCTAACGTCCCAGATGTTCCATATGTCCCTAACGTCCCAGACGTCCTAGATGTCCCATATATCCTTAACGTCCCAGACGTCCCAGATATCCCATATGTCCTATATCTCCCTAACGTCCCAGACGTCCCAGATGTCCCATATGTCCCTAACGTCCCAGATCTCCCATATGTCCCTAACGTCCCAGACGTTCTAGGTGTCCCTTATATCTTTAACGTCCCAGACGTCCCAGATGTCCCATATGTCAATAACGTCCCAGACGTCCCAGATGTCCTATATGTCCCATATGTCCCTAATGTCCCAGGCGTCCCAGACCTCCCATATGTCTCATATGTCCCTAATGTCCAGGGCGTCCTAAATGTCCCATATGTCCTTAACGTCCCAGACGTCCCAGACGTCCTAGATGTTCCATTTGTCCTTAACGTCCTAGACGTCCCAGATATCCCATATGTCCCATATGTCCCTAATGTCCAGGGCGTCCTAAATGTTTCATATCTCCTTAACGTCCCAGACGTCCCAGACGTCCTAGGTGTCCCAAATGTCCTTAACGTCCCAGACGTTTCAGATGTCCCATATGTTTCATATGTTTCTAATGTCCCAGGCGTCCTAGATGTTCCATATGTCCCTAACATCCCAGACGTCCTAGATGTCCTAGATGTCCCATATGTCCTTAACGTCCCAGACGTCCCAGATGTCCCATATGTCCTTAACGTCCCAGACGTCCCAGATGTCCCATATGTAACTAATGTCCCAGACGTCCCAGATGTCCCATATGTCCCATATGTCCCTAATGTCCCAGGCGTCCCAGATGTCCCATATGTCCTATATGTCCCCAATGTCCCAGGCGTCCTAAATATCCCATATGTCCTTAACGTCCCAGACGTCCCAGATGTACCATATGTCCCTAACCTCCCAGACGTCCCAGATGTCCCATATGTCCAATATGTCCCTAATGTCCCAGACGTCCTAGATGTCCTGTATATCCTTAACGTCCCAGACGTCCCAGTATATCCCATATATCCTATACCTCCCTAACGTCCCAGACGTCCCAGATGTCCCATATGTCCCTAACGTCCCAGATGTTCCATATGTCCCTAAAGTCCCAGACGTCCTAGATGTCTTATATGTCCCTAACGTCCCAGACGTCCCAGATCTCCCATATGTCCCTAACGTCCCAGACGTCCCAGTATATCCCATATGTCCTATACCTCCCTAACGTCCCAGACGTCCCAAATGTCCCATATGTCCCTAACGTCCCAGATGTTCCATATGTCCCTAAAGTCCCAGACGTCCTAGATGTCTTATATGTCCCTAACGTCCCAGACGTCCCAGATCTCCCATATGTCCCTAACGTCCCAGACGTCCTAGATGTCCCTTATGTCCTTAACGTCCCAGACGTCCCAGATGTCCCATATGTCAATAACGTCCCAGACGTCCCAGATGTCCTATATGTCCCATATGTCCCTAATGCCCCAGGCGTCCCGGACCTTCCATATGTCCCATATTGCCTAATGTCCAGGGCGTCCTAAATGTCCCATATGTCCTTAACGTCCCAGACGTCCCAGATATCCCATATGTCCCATATGTCCCTAATGTCATAGGCCTCCTAAATGTCCCATATGTCCTTAACGTCCCAGACCTCCCAGACGTCCTAGATGTCCCAAATGTCCTTAACGTAACAGACGTCCCAGATGTCCCATATGTCCCTAAAGTCCCAGACGTCCCAGATGTCCCATATGTCCCTAACGTCCCAGACGTCGTAGATGTCCCATATGTCCTTAACGTCCCAGACGTCCCAGATGAGCCATATGTCCCTAACGTCCCAGACGTCCCATATGTCCCAAAGGTCTTATATATCCTTAATGTCCCAGGCGTATTAGATGTCCCATATGTCCCTAATGTGCCAGGCGTCCTAAATGTCCCATATGTCTTTAACGTCCCGGAAGTCCCAGACTTCTTAGATGTCCCATATGTCCTTAACGTCCCAGACGTCCCAGATGTCCCATATGTCCCTAACGTCCCAGACGTCCCAGATGTCCCATATGTCCCTAACGTTACAGACGTCTCAGACGTCCTACATGTCCTATATGTCCCTAACGTCCCAGACGTCCCATATGTCCCAAAGGTCTTATATATCCTTAATGTCCCAGGCGTATTAGATGTCCCATATGTCCCTAATGTGCCAGGCGCCCTAAATGTCCCATATGTCTTTAACGTCCCGGAAGTCCCAGACTTCTTAGATGTCCCATATGTCCTTAACGTCCCAGACGTCCCAGATGTCCCATATGTCCCTAACGTCCCAGACGTCCCAGATGTCCCATATGTCCCATATGTCCCTAATGTCCCGGGCGTCCTAGATATTCCATATGTCCCTAACGTCCCAGACGTCTTAAATGTCACATATGTCCCTAACATCCCAGACGTCCAATATGTCCTTAACGTCCCAGACGTCCCAGACGTCCTAAATGTCCCATATGTCCCTAACGTCCCAGACGTCTCAGACGTCCTAGATGTCCTATATGTCCCTAACGTCCCAGACGTCTCAGACGTCCTAAATGTCCCATATGTCCCTAACGTCCCAGACGTCCCATATGTCCTTAACGTCCCAGACGTCCTAGATGTCCCATATGTCCCATATGTCCCTAATGTCCCAGGCGCCCTAAATGTCCCATATGTCCTTAACGTCCCAGACGTCCCAGACGTCCTAGATGTGACATATGTCCTTAACGTCCCAGACGTCCCAGATGTCCCATATGTCTCTAACGTCCCAGACGTCCCAGATGTCCCATATGTCCCTAACGTCCCAGACGTCCCAGATGTCCCATATGTCCCATATGTCCCTAATGTCCCAGGCGTCCTAGATATTCCATATGTCCCTAACGTCCCAGACGTCCTAAATGTCCCATATGTCCCTAACGTCCCAGACGTCCAATATGTCCTTAACGTCCCAGACGTCCCAGACGTCCTAAATGTCCCATATGTCCCTAACGTCCCAGACGTCTCAGACGTCCTAGATGTCCCATATGTCCCTAATGTCCCAGGCGCCTTAAATGTCCCATATGTCCTTAACGTCCAGACGTTCCAGACGTCCTAAATGTCCCATATGTCCTTAACGTCCCAGACGTCCCAGATGTCCCATATGTCTCTAACGTCCCAGACGTCCCATATGTCCCATATGTCCTTAATGTCCCAGGCGTCCCAGATGTCCCATATTTCCCTAACGTCCCAGACGTCCTAGATGTCCCATATATCCTTAACGTCCCAGACGTCCCAGATATCCCATATGTCCTATATCTCCCTAACGTCCCAGACGTCCTAAATGTTTCATATCTCCTTAACGTCCCAGACGTCCCGGACGTCCTAGGTGTCCCAAATGTCCTTAACGTCCCAGACGTTTCAGATGTCCCATATGTTTCATATGTTTCTAATGTCCCAGGCGTCCTAGATGTTCCATATGTCCCTAACGTCCCAGACGTCCTAGATGTCCTAGATGTCCCATATGTCCTTAACGTCCCAGACGTCCCAGATGTCCCATATGTCCTTAACGTCCCAGACGTCCCAGATGTCCCATATGTAACTAATGTCCCAGACGTCCCAGATGTCCCATATGTCCCATATGTCCCTAACGTCCCAGGCGTCCCAGATGTCCCATATGTCCTATATGTCCCCAATGTCCCAGGCGTCCTAAATATCCCATATGTCCTTAACGTCCCAGACGTCCCAGATGTACCATATGTCCCTAACCTCCCAGACGTCCCAGATGTCCCATATGTCCCATATGTCCCTAATGTCCCAGACGTCCTAGATGTCCCGTATATCCTTAACGTCCCAGACGTCCCAGTATATCCCATATATCCTATACCTCCCTAACGTCCCAGACGTCCCAGATGTCCCATATGTCCCTAACGTCCCAGATGTTCCATATGTCCCTAAAGTCCCAGACGTCCTAGATGTCTTATATGTCCCTAACGTCCCAGACGTCCCAGATCTCCCATATGTCCCTAACGTCCCAGACGTCCCAGTATATCCCATATGTCCTATACCTCCCTAACGTCCCAGACGTCCCAAATGTCCCATATGTCCCTAACGTCCCAGATGTTCCATATGTCCCTAAAGTCCCAGACGTCCTAGATGTCTTATATGTCCCTAACGTCCCAGACGTCCCAGATCTCCCATATGTCCCTAACGTCCCAGACGTCCTAGATGTCCCTTATGTCCTTAACGTCCCAGACGTCCCAGATGTCCCATATGTCAATAACGTCCCAGACGTCCCAGATGTCCTATATGTCCCATATGTCCCTAATGCCCCAGGCGTCCCAGACCTTCCATATGTCCCATATTGCCTAATGTCCAGGGCGTCCTAAATGTCCCATATGTCCTTAACGTCCCAGACGTCTCAGACGTCCTAGATGTCCCATATATCCTAAACGTCCCAGACGTCCCAGATATCCCATATGTCCCATATGTCCCTAATGTCATAGGCCTCCTAAATGTCCCATATGTCTTTAACGTCCCAGACCTCCCAGACGTCCTAGATGTCCCAAATGTCCTTAACGTACCAGACGTCCCAAATGTCCCATATGTCCCTAAAGTCCCAGACGTCCCAGATGTCCCATATGTCCCTAACGTCCCAGACGTCGTAGATGTCCCATATGTCCTTAACGTCCCAGACGTCCCAGATGAGCCATATGTCCCTAACGTCCCAGACGTCCCATATGTCCCAAAGGTCTTATATATCCTTAATGTCCCAGGCGTATTAGATGTCCCATATGTCCCTAATGTGCCAGGCGTCCTAAATGTCCCATATGTCTTTAACGTCCCGGAAGTCCCAGACTTCTTAGATGTTCCATATGTCCTTAACGTCCCAGACGTCCCAGATGTCCCATATGTCCCTAACGTCCCAGACGTCCCAGATGTCCCATATGTCCCATATGTCCCTAATGTCCTAGGCGTCCTAGATATTCCATATGTCCCTAACGTCCCAGACGTCCTAAATGTCCCATATGTCCCTAACGTCCCAGACGTCCAATATGTCCTTAACGTCCCAGACGTCGTAGATGTCCCATATGTCCTTAACGTCCCAGACGTCCCAGATGAGCCATATGTCCCTAACGTCCCAGACGTCCCATATGTCCCAAAGGTCTTATATATCCTTAATGTCCCAGGCGTATTAGATGTCCCATATGTCCCTAATGTGCCAGGCGTCCTAAATGTCCCATATGTCTTTAACGTCCCGGAAGTCCCAGACTTCTTAGATGTTCCATATGTCCTTAACGTCCCAGACGTCCCAGATGTCCCATATGTCCCTAACGTCCCAGACGTCCCAGATGTCCCATATGTCCCATATGTCCCTAATGTCCCAGGCGTCCTAGATATTCCATATGTCCCTAACGTCCCAGACGTCCTAAATGTCCCATATGTCCCAAACGTCAAAGACGTCTCAGACGTCCTAGATGTCCTATATGTCCCTAACGTCCCAGACGTCTCAGACGTCCTAAATGTCCCATATGTCCCTAACGTCCCAGACGTCCCAGACGTCTTAAATGTCCCATATGTCCTTAACGTCCCAGACGTCCCAGACGTCCCAGACGTCCTAAATGTCCCATATGTCCCTAACGTCCCAGACGTCTCAGACGTCCTAGATGTCCCATATGTCCCTAATGTCCCAGGCGCCTTAAATGTCCCATATGTCCTTAACGTCCCAGACGTTCCAGACGTCCTAAATGTCCCATATGTCCTTAACGTCCCAGACGTCCCAGATGTCCCATATGTCTCTAACGTCCCAGACGTCCCATATGTCCCATATGTCCCATATGTCCTTAATGTCCCAGGCGTCCCAGATGTCCCATATTTCCCTAACGTCCCAGACGTCCTAGATGTCCCATATATCCTTAACGTCCCAGACGTCCCAGATATCCCATATGTCCTATATCTCCCTAACGTCCCAGACGTCCCAGATGTCCCATATGTCCCTAACGTCCCAGATGTTCCATATGTCCCTAACGTCCCAGACGTCCTAGATGTCCCATATATCCTTAACGTCCCAGACGTCCCAGATATCCCATATGTCCTATATCTCCCTAACGTCCCAGACGTCCCAGATGTCCCATATGTCCCTAACGTCCCAGATCTCCCATATGTCCCTAACGGCCCAGACGTTCTAGGTGTCCCTTATATCTTTAACGTCCCAGACGTCCCAGATGTCCCATATGTCAATAACGTCCCAGACGTCCCAGATGTCCTATATGTCCCATATGTCCCTAATGTCCCAGGCGTCCCAGACCTCCCATATGTCTCATATGTCCCTAATGTCCAGGGCGTCCTAAATGTCCCATATGTCCTTAACGTCCCAGACGTCCCAGACGTCCTAGATGTCCCATTTGTCCTTAACGTCCCAGACGTCCCAGATATCCCATATGTCCCATATGTCCCTAATGTCCAGGGCGTCCTAAATGTTTCATATCTCCTTAACGTCCCAGACGTCCCGGACGTCCTAGGTGTCCCAAATGTCCTTAACGTCCCAGACGTTTCAGATGTCCCATATGTTTCATATGTTTCTAATGTCCCAGGCGTCCTAGATGTTCCATATGTCCCTAACGTCCCAGACGTCCTAGATGTCCTAGATGTCCCATATGTCCTTAACGTCCCAGACGTCCCAGATGTCCCATATGTCCTTAACGTCCCAGACGTCCCAGATGTCCCATATGTAACTAATGTCCCAGACGTCCCAGATGTCCCATATGTCCCATATGTCCCTAACGTCCCAGGCGTCCCAGATGTCCCATATGTCCTATATGTCCCCAATGTCCCAGGCGTCCTAAATATCCCATATGTCCTTAACGTCCCAGACGTCCCAGATGTACCATATGTCCCTAACCTCAAAGACGTCCCAGATGTCCCATATGTCCCATATGTCCCTAATGTCCCAGACGTCCTAGATGTCCCGTATATCCTTAACGTCCCAGACGTCCCAGTATATCCCATATATCCTATACCTCCCTAACGTCCCAGACGTCCCAGATGTCCCATATGTCCCTAACGTCCCAGATGTTCCATATGTCCCTAAAGTCCCAGACGTCCTAGATGTCTTATATGTCCCTAACGTCCCAGACGTCCCAGATCTCCCATATGTCCCTAACGTCCCAGACGTCCCAGTATATCCCATATGTCCTATACCTCCCTAACGTCCCAGACGTCCCAAATGTCCCATATGTCCCTAACGTCCCAGATGTTCCATATGTCCCTAAAGTCCCAGACGTCCTAGATGTCTTATATGTCCCTAACGTCCCAGACGTCCCAGATCTCCCATATGTCCCTAACGTCCCAGACGTCCTAGATGTCCCTTATGTCCTTAACGTCCCAGACGTCCCAGATGTCCCATATGTCAATAACGTCCCAGACGTCCCAGATGTCCTATATGTCCCATATGTCCCTAATGCCCCAGGCGTCCCAGACCTTCCATATGTCCCATATTGCCTAATGTCCAGGGCGTCCTAAATGTCCCATATGTCCTTAACGTCCCAGACGTCTCAGACGTCCTAGATGTCCCATATATCCTAAACGTCCCAGACGTCCCAGATATCCCATATGTCCCATATGTCCCTAATGTCATAGGCCTCCTAAATGTCCCATATGTCTTTAACGTCCCAGACCTCCCAGACGTCCTAGATGTCCCAAATGTCCTTAACGTACCAGACGTCCCAAATGTCCCATATGTCCCTAAAGTCCCAGACGTCCCAGATGTCCCATATGTCCCTAACGTCCCAGACGTCGTAGATGTCCCATATGTCCTTAACGTCCCAGACGTCCCAGATGAGCCATATGTCCCTAACGTCCCAGACGTCCCATGTCCCAAAGGTCTTATATATCCTTAATGTCCCAGGCGTATTAGATGTCCCATATGTCCCTAATGTGCCAGGCGTCCTAAATGTCCCATATGTCTTTAACGTCCCGGAAGTCCCAGACTTCTTAGATGTTCCATATGTCCTTAACGTCCCAGACGTCCCAGATGTCCCATATGTCCCTAACGTCCCAGACGTCCCAGATGTCCCATATGTCCCATATGTCCCTAATGTCCTAGGCGTCCTAGATATTCCATATGTCCCTAACGTCCCAGACGTCCTAAATGTCCCATATGTCCCTAACGTCCCAGACGTCCAATATGTCCTTAACGTCCCAGACGTCGTAGATGTCCCATATGTCCTTAACGTCCCAGACGTCCCAGATGAGCCATATGTCCCTAACGTCCCAGACGTCCCATATGTCCCAAAGGTCTTATATATCCTTAATGTCCCAGGCGTATTAGATGTCCCATATGTCCCTAATGTGCCAGGCGTCCTAAATGTCCCATATGTCTTTAACGTCCCGGAAGTCCCAGACTTCTTAGATGTTCCATATGTCCTTAACGTCCCAGACGTCCCAGATGTCCCATATGTCCCTAACGTCCCAGACGTCCCAGATGTCCCATATGTCCCATATGTCCCTAATGTCCCAGGCGTCCTAGATATTCCATATGTCCCTAACGTCCCAGACGTCCTAAATGTCCCATATGTCCCTAACGTCAAAGACGTCTCAGACGTCCTAGATGTCCTATATGTCCCTAACGTCCCAGACGTCTCAGACGTCCTAAATGTCCCATATGTCCCTAACGTCCCAGACGTCCCAGACGTCTTAAATGTCCCATATGTCCTTAACGTCCCAGACGTCCCAGATGTCCCATATGTCCCATATGTCCTTAATATCCCAGGCGCCCTAAATGTCCCATATGTCCTTAACGTCCCAGACGTCCAAGATGTCCTAAATGTCCCATATGTCCTTAACGTCCCAGAAGTCCCAGACGCCCTAAATGTCCCATATGTCCTTAACGTCCTAGACGTCCTAGATGTCCCATATGTCCCATATGTCCCTAATGTCCCAGGCGCCCTGAATGTCCCATATGTCCTTAACGTCCCAGACGTCCCAGACGTCCTAAATGTCCCATATGTCTCTAACGTCCCAGACGTCTCATATGTCCCATATGTCCCATATGTCCTTAATGTCCAAGGCGTCCCAGATGTCCCATATTTCCCTAACGTCTCAGACGTCCTAGATGTCCCATATATCCTTAACGTCCCAGACGTCCCAGATATCCCATATGTCCTATATCTCCCTAACGTCCCAGACGTGCCAGATGTCCCATATGTCCCTAACGTCCCAGATGTTCCATATGTCCCTAACTTCCCAGACGTCCTAGATGTCTTATATGCCCCTAACGCCCCAGACGTCCCAGATCTCCCATATGTTCCTAACGTCCCAGACGTTGTAGGTGTCCCTTATATCCTTAACGTCCCAGACGTGTCAGATGTCCCATATGTCAATAACGTCCCAGACGTCCCAGACCTCCCATATGTCTCATATGTCCCTAATGTCCAGGGCGTCCTAAATGTCCCATATGTCCTTAACGTCCCAGACGTCCCAGACGTCCCAGATGTCCCATATGTTTCATATGGTTCTAATGTCCCAGGCGTCCTGGATGTGCCATATGTCCCTAACGTCCCAGACGTACCAGATGTCCTAGATGTCCCATATGTCCTTAACGTCCCAGACGTCACAGATGTCCCATGTGTCACTAACGTCCCAGACGTCCCAAATGTCCCATATGTCCTTAATATCCTAGGCGTAGTAAATGTCCCATATGTCCTTAACGTCCCAGACGTCCCAGACGCCCTAGATGTCCCATATGTCCTTAACGTCCCAGACGTCCTAGATGTCCCATATGTCCTTAACGTCCCAGACGTCCCAGATGTCCCATATGTCCCATATGTCCCTAATGTCCCAGGCGCCCTAAATGTCCCATATGTCCTTAACGTCCCAGACGTCCCAGACGTCCTAAATGTCCCATATGTCCTTAACGTCCCAGACGTCCCAGATGTCCCATATGTCCTTAATATCCCAGGAGCCCTAAATGTCCCATATGTCCCATATTTCCCTAACGTCCCAGACGTCCCAGATGTCCAATATGTCCCATATGTCCCTAATGTCCCAGGCGCCCTAAATGTCCCATATGTCCTTAACGTCCCAGACGTTCCAGACGTCCTAAATGTCCCATATGTCCTTAACGTCCCAGACATCCCAGATGTCCCATATGTCTCTAACGTCCCAGACGTCCCATATGTCCCATATGTAACATATGTTCTTAATGTCCCAGGCGTCCCAGATGTCCCATATTTCCCTAACGTCCCAGACGTCCTAGATGTCCCATATATCCTTAACGTCCCAGACGTCCCAGATATCCCATATGTCCTATATCTCCCTAACGTCCCAGACGTCCCATATGTCCCATATGTCCCTAACGTCCCAGATGTTCCATATGTCCCTAACGTCCCAGACGTCCTAGATGTCCCATATATCCTTAACGTCCCAGACGTCCCAGATATCCCATATGTCCTATATCTCCCTAACGTCCCAGACGTCCCAGATGTCCCATATGTCCCTAACGTCCCAGATCTCCCATATATCCCTAATGTCCCAGACGTTCTAGGTGTCCCTTATGTCTTTAACTTTCCAGACGTCCCAGATGTCCCATATGTCAATAACGTCCCAGACGTCCCAGATGTCCTATATGTCCCATATGTCCCTAATGTCCCAGGCGTCCCAGACCTCCCATATGTCTCATATGTGTTTAATGTCCAGGGCGTCCTAAATGTCCCATATGTCCTTAACGTCCCAGACGTCCCAGACGTCCTAGATGTCCCATTTGTCCTTAACGTCCCAGACGTCCCAGATATCCCATATGTCCCATATGTCCCTAATGTCCAGGGCGTCCTAAATGTCCCATATCTCCTTAACGTCCCAGACGTCCCAGACGTCCTAGGTGTCCCAAATGTCCTTAACGTACCAGACGTTTCAGATGTCCCATATGTTTCATATGTTTCTAGTGTCCCAGGCGTCCTAGATGTTCCATATGTCCCTAACGTCCCAGACGTCCTAGATGTCCTAGATGTCCCATATGTCCTTAACGTCCCAGACGTCCCAGATGTCCCATATGTAGCTAATGTTCCAGACGTCCCAGATGTCCCATATGTCCCTAGCATCCCAGACGTCCCAGATGTCCCATATGTCCTTAACGTCCCAGATGTCCCAGATGTCCCATATGTAACTAATGTCCCAGAGGTCCCAGATGTCCCATATGTCCCATATGTCCCTAACGTCCCAGGCGTCCCAGATGTCCCTTATGTCCTATATGTCCCCAATGTCCCAGGCGTGCTAAATATCCCATATGTCCTTAACGTCCCAGACGTCCCAGATGTACCATATGTCCCTAACGTCCCAGACGTCCCAGATGTCCCATATGTCCAATATGTCCCTAATGTCCCAGACGTCCTAGATGTCCCATATATCCTTAACGTCCCAGACGTCCCAGTATATCCCATATATCTTATACCTCCCTAACGTCCCAGACGTCCCAGATGTCCCATATGTCCCTAACGTCCCAGATGTTCCATATGTCCCTAAAGTCCTAGACGTCCTAGATGTCTTATATGTCCCTAACGTCCCAGACGTCCCAGATCTCCCATATGTCCTTAACGTCCCAGACGTCCTAGATGTCCCTTATGTCCTTAACGTCCCAGACGTCCCAGATGTCCCATATGTCAATAACGTCCCAGACGTCCCAGATGTCCTATATGTCCCATATGTCCCTAATGCCCCAGGCGTCCCAGACCTCCCATATGTCCCATATTGCCTAATGTCCAGGGCGTCCTAAATGTCCCATATGTCCTTAACGTCCCAGACGTCTCAGACGTCCTAGATGTCCCATATATCCTAAACGTCCCAGACGTCCCAGATATCCCATATGTCCCATATGTCCCTAATGTCATAGGCCTCCTAAATGTCCCATATGTCCTTAACGTCCCAGACCTCCCAGACGTCCTAGATGTCCCAAATGTCCTTAACGTACCAGACGTCCCAGATGTCCCATATGTCCCTAAAGTCCCAGACGTCCCAGATGTCCCATATGTCCCTAACGTCCCAGACGACGTAGATGTCCCAAAGGTCTTATATATCCTTAATGTCCCAGGCGTATTAGATGTCCCATATGTCCCTAATGTGCCAGGCGCCCTAAATGTCCCATATGTCTTTAACGTCCCGGAAGTCCCAGACTTCTTAGATGTCCCATATGTCCTTAACGTCCCAGATGTCCCATATGTCCCTAACGTCCCAGACGTCCCAGATGTCCCATATGTCCCATATGTCCCTAATGTCCCAGGCGTCCTAGATATTCCATATGTCCCTAACGTCCCAGACGTCCTAAATGTCCCATATGTCCCTAACGTCCCAGACGTCCAATATGTCCTTAACGTCCCAGACGTCCCAGACGTCCTAAATGTCCCATATGTCCCTAACGTCCCAGACGTCTCAGACGTCCTAGATGTCCTATATGTCTCTAACGTCCCAGACGTCTCAGACGTCCTAAATGTCCCATATGTCCCTAACGTCCCACACGTCCCATATGTCCTTAACGTCCCAGACGTCCTAGATGTCCCATATGTCCCTAATGTCTCAGGCGCCCTAAATGTCCCATATGTCCTTAACGTCCCAGACGTCCCAGACGTCCTAGATGTGACATATGTCCTTAACGTCCAAGACGTCCCAGATGTCCCATATGTCTCTAACGTCCCAGACGTCCCAGATGTCCCATATGTCCCTAACGTCCCAGACGTCCCAGATGTCCCATATGTCCCATATGTCCCTAATGTCCCAGGCGTCCTAGATATTCCATATGTCCCTAACGTCCCAGACGTCCTAAATGTCCCATATGTCCCTAACGTCCCAGACGTCCAATATGTCCTTAACGTCCCAGACGTCCCAGACGTCCTAAATGTCCCATATGTCCCTAACGTCCCAGACGTCTCAGACGTCCTAGATGTCCCATATGTCCCTAATGTCCCAGGCGCCCTAAATGTCCCATATGTCTTTAACGTCCCAGACGTTCCAGACGTCCTAAATGTCCCATATGTCCTTAACGTCCCAGACGTCCCAGATGTCCCATATGTTTCTAACGTCCCAGACGTCCCATATGTCCCATATGTCCCATATGTCCTTAATGTCCCAGGCGTCCCAGATGTCCCATATTTCCCTAACGTCCCAGACGTCCTAGATGTCCCATATATCCTTAACGTCCCAGACGTCCCAGATATCCCATATGTCCTATATCTCCCTAACGTCCCAGACGTCCCAGATGTCCCATATGTCCCTAACGTCCCAGATGTTCCATATGTCCCTAACGTCCCAGACGTCCTAGATGTCCCATATATCCTTAACGTCCCAGACGTCCCAGATATCCCATATGTCCTATATCTCCCTAACGTCCCAGACGTCCCAGATGTCCCATATGTCCCTAACGTCCCGAATCTCCCATATGTCCCTAACATCCCAGACGTTCTAGGTGTCCCTTATATCGTTAACGTCCCAGACATCCCAGATGTCCCATATGTCAATAACGTCCCAGACGTCCCAGATGTCCTATATGTCCCATATGTCCCTAATGTCCCAGGCGTCCCAGACCTCCCATATGTCTCATATGTCCCTAATGTCCAGGGCGTCCTAAATGTCCCATATGTCCTTAACGTCCCCAGACGTCCCAGACGTCCTAGATGTCCCATTTGTCCTTAACGTCCCAGACGTCCCAGATATCCCATATGTCCCATATGTCCCTAATGTCCCAGGCGTCCCAGACCTCCCATATGTCTCATATGTCCCTAATGTCCAGGGCGTCCTAAATGTCCCATATGTCCTTAACGTCCCAGACGTCCCAGACGTCCTAAATGTCCCATTTGTCCTTAACGTCCCAGACGTCCCAGATATCCCATATGTCCCATATGTCCCTAATGTCCCAGGCGTCCCAGACCTCCCATATGTCTCATATGTCCCTAATGTCCAGGGCGTCCTAAATGTTTCATATCTCCTTAACGTCCCAGACGTCCCAGACGTCCTAGATGTCCCATTTGTCCTTAACGTCCCAGACGTCCCAGATATCCCATATGTCCCATATGTCCCTAATGTCCAGGGCGTCCTAAATGTTTCATATCTCCTTAACGTCCCAGACGTCCCAGACGTCCTAGATGTCCCATTTGTCCTTAACGTCCCAGACGTCCCAGATATCCCATATGTCCCATATGTCCCTAATGTCCCAGGCGTCCCAGACCTCCCATATGTCTCATATGTCCCTAATGTCCAGGGCGTCCTAAATGTCCCATATGTCCTTAACGTCCCAGACGTCCCAGACGTCCTAGGTGTCCCAAATGTCCTTAACGTCCCAGACGTTTCAGATGTCCCATATGTTTCATATGTTTCTAATGTCCCAGGCGTCCTAGATGTTCCATATGTCCTTAACGTCCCAGACGTCCTAGATGTCCTAGATGTCCCATATGTCCTTAACGTCCCAGACGTCCCAGATGTCCCATATGTAACTAATGTCCCAGACGTCCCAGATGTCCCATATGTCCCTAGCATCCCAGACGTCCCAGATGTCCCATATGTCCTTAACGTCCCAGACGTCCCAGATGTCCCATATGTAACTAATGTCCCAGACGTCCCAGATGTCCCATATGTCCCATATGTCCCTAACGTCCCAGGCGTCCCAGATGTCCCATATGTCCTATATGTCCCCAATGTCCCAGGCGTCCTAAATATCCCATATGTCCTTAACGTCCCAGACGTCCCAGATGTACCATATGTCCCTAACGTCCCAGACGTCCCAGATGTCCCATATGTCCCATATGTCCCTAATGTCCCAGACGTCCTAGATGTCCCGTATATCCTTAACGTCCCAGACGTCCCAGTATATCCCATATATCCTATACCTCCCTAACGTCCCAGACGTCCCAGATGTCCCATATGTCCCTAACGTCCCAGATGTTCCATATGTCCCTAAAGTCCCAGACGTCCTAGATGTCTTATATGTCCCTAACGTCCCAGACGTCCCAGATCTCCCATATGTCCTTAACGTCCCAGACGTCCTAGATGTCCCTTATGTCCTTAACGTCCCAGACGTCCCAGATGTCCCATATGTCAATAACGTCCCAGACGTCCCAGATGTCCTATATGTCCCATATGTCCCTAATGCCCCAGGCGTCCCAGACCTCCCATATGTCCCATATTGCCTAATGTCCAGGGCGTCCTAAATGTCCCATATGTCCTTAACGTCCCAGACGTCTCAGACGTCCTAGATGTCCCATATATCCTAAACGTCCCAAACGTCCCAGATATCCCATATGTCCCATATGTCCCTAATGTCCCAGGCCTCCTAAATGTCCCATATGTCCTTAACGTCCCAGACCTCCCAGACGTCCTAGATGTCCCATATGTCCTTAACGTCCCAGACGTCCCAGATGAGCCATATGTCCCTAACGTCCCAGACGTCCCATATGTCCCAAAGGTCTTATATATCCTTAATGTCCCAGGCGTATTAGATGTCCCATATGTCCCTAATGTGCCAGGCGTCCTAAATGTCCCATATGTCTTTAACGTCCCGGAAGTCCCAGACTTCTTAGATGTCCCATATGTCCTTAACGTCCCAGACGTCCTAAATGTCCCATATGCCCCTAACGTCCCAGACGTCCAATATGTCCTTAACGTCCCAGACGTCCCAGACGTCCTAAATGTCCCATATGTCCCTAACGTCCCAGACGTCTCAGACGTCCTAGACACATGGGACATCTGTGACGTCTGGGACGTTAAGGACATATGGGCATCTAGGACATCTGGTACGTCTGGGACGTTAGGGACATATGGCACATCCAGGACGCCTGGGACATTAGAAACATATGAAACATATGGGACATCTGGGACGTCTGGGACGTCTGGGACGTTAAGGACATATGGGACATTTAGGACGCCCTGGACATTAGGGACATATGAGACATATGGGAGGTCTGGGACGTCTGGGACGTTATTGACATATGGGACATCTGACACGTCTGGGACGTTAAGGATATAAGGGACACCTAGAACGTCTGGGACGTTAGGAACATATGGGAGATCTGGGACGTCTGGGGCGTTAGGGGCATATAAGACATCTAGGACGTCTGGGACGTTAGGGACATATGGAACATCTGGGACGTTAGGGACATATGGGGCATCTGGGACGTCTGGGGACGTTAGGGAGATATAGGACATATGGGATATCTGGGACGTCTGGGACGTTAAGGATATATGGGACATCTAGGACGTCTGAGACGTTAGGGAAATATGGGAAATCTGGGACGCCTTGGACATTAAGGACATATGGGACATATGGGACATATGGGACGTCTGGGACGTTAGAGACATATGGGACATTTAGGACGCCTGAGACATTAGGGACATATGGGACATATGGGACATCTGGGACGTCTAGGACGTTAAGGACATATGGGACATTTAGGACGTCTGGGACTTCTGGGACGTTAAGGACATATGGGACATTTAGGACATCTGGGACGTCTGGGACGTTAAGGACATATGGGACATTTAGGGCGCCTGGGATACTAAGGACATATGGGACATATGGGACATCTGGGACGTCTGGGACGTTAAGGACATATGGGACATTTAGGACGTCTGGGACGCCTGGGACGTTAAGGACATATGGGACATTTAGGGCGCCTGGGACATTAGGGACATATGGGACATATGGGACATCTGGGACGTCTGGGACGTTAAGGACATATGGGACATCTAGGACGTCTGGGACGTTAAGGATATATAGGACATCTAGGGCGTCTGGGATGTCTGGGACGTTAAGGACATATGGGACATCTACTACGCCTGGGATATTAAGGACATATGGGACATCTGGGACGTCTGGGACGTTAGGGACATATGGAACATCTGTGATGTCTGGGACGTTAAGGACATATGGGACATCTAGGACATCTGGTACGTATGGGACGTTAGGGACATATGGCACATCCAGGACGCCTGGGACATTAGAAACATATGAAACATATGGGACATCTAGGACGTCTGGGAGGTCTGGGACGTTAAGGACATATGGGACATTTAGGACGCCTGGGACATTAGGGACATTTGGGACATATGGGAGATCTGGGACACCTGGGACGTTAGGGACATATGGGACATCTGGGATGCCTGGGACGTAAAGGGTATAAGGGACATCTAGAACGTCTGGGACGTTAGGGACATATGGGAGATCTGGGACGTCTGGGACGTTAGGGACATATAGGACATCTAGGACGTCTGGGACGTTAGGGACATATGGAACATCTGGGACGTTAGGGACATATGGGACATCTGGGACGTCTGGGACGTTATTGAGATATAGGACATATGGGATATCTGGGACGTCTGAGACTTTAAGGATATATGGGACATCTAGGACGTCTGGGACGTTAGGGACATATGGGACATTTGGGACGCCTGGGACATTAAGCACATATGGGACATATGGGACATATGGGACGTTAAGGACATATGTCACATCTAGGACATCTAGGACGTCTGGGACGTTAGGGACATATGGAACATCTGGGACGTTAGGGACATATGGGACATCTGGGATGCCTGGGACGTAAAGGGTATAAGGGACATCTAGAACGTCTGGGACGTTAGGGACATATGGGAGATCTGGGACGTCTGGGACGTTAGGGACATATGGGACATCTGGGACGTTAAGGACATATGTCACATCTAGGACATCCAGGACGTCTGGGACGTTAGGGACATATGGAACATCTGGGACGTTAGGGACATATGGGACATCTGGGATGCCTGGGACGTAAAGGGTATAAGGGACATCTAGAACGTCTGGGACGTTAGGGACATATGTCACATCTAGGACATCTAGGACGTCTGGGACGTTAGGGACATATGGAACATCTGGGACGTTAGGGACATATGGGACATCTGGGACGTTAGGGACATATGGGACATCTAGAACGTCTGGGACGTTAGGGACATATGGGAGATCTGGGACGTCTGGGACGTTAGGGACATATAGGACATCTAGGACGTCTGGGACGTTAGGGACATATGGAACATCTGGGACGTTAGGGACATATGGAACATCTGGGACGTTAGGGACATATGGGACATCTAGAACGTCTGGGACGTTAGGGACATATGGGAGATCTGGGACGTCTGGGACGTTAGGGACATATAGGACATCTAGGACGTCTGGGACGTTAGGGACATATGGGACATCTAGGACGTCTGGGACGTTAGGGACATATGGGACATTTGGGACGCCTGGGACATTAAGCACATATGGGACATATGGGACATATGGGACGTCTGGGACGTTAGAGACATATGGGACATCTGGGACGTCTGGGACGTTAAGGACATATGTCACATCTAGGACGTCTGGGACGTCTGGGACGTCTGGGACGTTAAGGACATATAGGACATTTAGGGCGCCTGGGACATTAGGGACATATGGGACATCTAGGACGTCTGGGACGTTAAGGACATATGGGACGTCTGGGACGTTAGGGACATATGGGACATTTAGGACGTCTGAGACGTCTGGGACGTTAGGAACATATAGGACATCTAGGACGTCTGAGACGTCTGGGACGTTAGAGACATATGGGACATTTAGGACGTCTGAGACGTCTGGGACGTTAGGGACATATAGGACATCTAGGACGTCTGAGACGTCTGGGACGTTAGGAACATATGGGACATTTAGGACGTCTGGGACGTCTGGGACGTTAAGGACATATTGGACGTCTGGGACGTTAGAGACATATGGGACATTTAGGACGTCTGGGACGTTAGGGACATATGGAATATCTAGGACGCCTGGGACATTAGGGACATATGGGACATATGGGACATCTGGGACTTCAGGGACGTTAAAGACATATGGGACATTTAGGACGCCTGGCACATTAGGGACATATGGGACATCTAATACGCCTGGGACATTAAGGATATATAAGACCTTTGAGACATCTGGGACGTCTGGGACGTTAGGGACATATGGCTCATCTGGGACGTCTGGGACGTTAAGGACATATGGGACATCTAGGACGTCTGGGACGTTAGGGACATATGGGACATCTGGGACGTCTGGGACTTTAGGGACATATGGGACATCTGGGACGTCTGGTACGTTAAGGACATTTGGGACATCTAGGACGTCTGGGAGGTCTGGGACGTTAAGGACATATGGGACATTTAGGAGGCCTGGGAAATTAGGGACATATGGGACATATGGGATATCTGGGACGTCTGGGACGTTTAGGATATATGGGACATCTAGGACGTCTGAGACGTCTGGGACGTTAAGGACATATGGGACATTTAGGACGCCCTGGACATTAGGCAATATGGGACATATGGGAGGTCTGGGACGCCTGGGGCATTAGGGACATATGGGACATATAGGACATCTGGTACGTCTGGGACGTTATTGACATTTGGGACATCTGGGACGTCTGGGACGTTAAGGACATAAGGGACATCTAGGACGTCTGGGACGTTAGGGACATATGGGAGATCTGGGACGTCTGGGACGTTAGGGACATATAAGACATCTAGGACGTCTCGGACTTTAGGGACATATGGAACATCTGGGACGTTAGGGACATATGGGACATCTGGGACGTCTGGGACGTTAGGGAGGTATAGGACATATGGGATATACTGGGACGTCTGGGACGTTAAGGATATATGGGACATCTAGGACGTCTGGGACATTACGGACATATGGGACATATGGGACATCTGGGACGTCTGGGACGTTAGGGACATATGGTACATCTGGGACGTCTGGGACGTTAAGGACATATGGGACATTTAGGACGCCTGGGACATTGGGGACATATAGGACATATGGGAGATCTGGGACACCTGGGACGTTAGGGACATATGGGACATCTGGGACGCCTGGGACGTAAAGGGTATAAGGGACATCTAGAACGTCTGGGACGTTAGGGACATATGGGAGATCTGGGACGTCTGGGACGTTAGGGACATATAGGACATCTAGGACGTCTGGGACGTTAGGGACATATGGAACATCTGGGACGTTAGGAACATATGGGACATCTGGGACGTGGTTACATAGGAGACATGGAAGTGTGCCCTTTGTAAAGACTCCTTATCATTTTTAAATATAGTAAAAGTTTAATCCAATTAATAGAGTAAAGTAATATAGCTTGTAATTATAAAAAAAATAGTTTAATAAAACTTTAATTTGAAATGGTTATTAGCCTTTTGTTTAATAATTGATATAAAGTTTGCCAATATGAGAGGCTTGAAGATAGAGGTATATATATATGGCTTTAAGTATATACAATTTGCTTTTAAATCAACAATAGTAGAAAGAGGTTAAATTATAAAATCTTAAGAGTTTTAGTGAATGCTAAGTTAATTTTAGGTTAAGACCAAAAATTAATAAGATGATGTTTTATCTTTAATTTTAATAATTATAAAATAATTTTATTTATATATCATCTCATATCTTTGCTTTTTTAGTTTTTTTATTTTACAAATTTAAAAATTAAATAATATCTAAATACATAGATTTATTCTATAAAAATTAATAACTTTAAGTTTAATTTTACCTAAGACTCCAAGTAAAGAAAAGAAAAAAAAAACTTATTTAAAACAAAAGATTTATATTTAGAAAATTTTATCTTTAATTTTTAGCATAGTTTAGGTTTAGTAGCAAATCAAGAAAAATATAAAGAAAATATGACTTTAGCATCTTTTATGAATATAAAAACTAAAAAATTTATCAAAGTATTCAGTTAGTCAAAACAGAATAAATTAGTGAATTGTAAACTATTTATAGATCAAAAGAATATTTGTTTATGGAAGTTAAAGCTTTTTTTAAAATAAAAACC
>CALNHX010007173.1:0-55955 GCA_940337035.1 Agriotes lineatus
AGAGCTTCAAATGGCTTATCGCTAAATGACACATTGTATTCTGGGCCAAAGTTGCAGCAAGACATAGTCTCTGTGTTATTAAACTTTCGCGCTCATAATGTAGTAATAACTAGCGACATTAAGCACATGTTTCGCCAAATAATCGTCTCGACTACAGACTGTGATTTTCAACGTATTCTATGGCGCTCTTCCATAGATCAGCCTGTAAAAGAATATATCTTGAATAGGGTCGCATATGGAGTTACTTCATCGCCGTTTCTCGCAATTAGAACACTTATTCAATTAGCTGATGACGAGCAACACCGGTTTCCTCAAGCATCTTCGGTCGTTCGAAGAGATATCTATGTCGACGATATCGCCACTGGATGTTCCTCCGTGGCTGAGGCCTTAATCCTACAGGATCAACTGATAAAATTGTTGCGTTGTGGCGGATTTGAATTAAGGAAATGGGCTAGTAATTCTCCAGCGTTAACCAACCACCTAGACCCCACGTATCTGGTAGAGAATATGGTATCTTTCGATTCCGGTGAACCTTGCTCTCCTTTGAAGATCCTTGGCTTACAATGGTCGCCATCAAGTGACAGTTTTAGATTCAAGGTTGAACCTATTGATCGTCCCTGTTCCAAAAGGCACATCCTATCGGAAGTCGCAAGGGTCTTCGATCCCATCGGTTTCTTAGCGCCGTTAACGTTCTTTTCGAAGCGGCTTATACAACACTTATGGTGTCTAGGATTAGGATGGGATGAATTGCCTCCCTCGGAAATAATTGATCGTTGGGAATTATATAAGTCGCAATTAGTGGACATAGCTCATATCAAAATTCATCGCCAATTAATTCCTGCGAATTATGTCAACTGTGAGTTGCACGGGTTTTCTGACAGTTCAGAGGCCGGTTTCTCCGCGATAGTGTACCTTCGATTTGTAATCGGTCCGAATGAATCAGTAGTGAGGTTTATGATGGCAAAAACCAAAGTTGCCCCCTTACAACGGCGACCAATTCCTCAACTGGAATTATGTGGGGCGCAATTGCTAGCCAAGCTAATTTCTTTTATTTGCTCGTCCTACTCGTCGTTTGTTAGCTTCGCCGCAATTTATGCGTGGACTGATTCTACGATAGTTTTATCATGGCTTCGTTCGTCTCCACATCGGTGGAAAACATTTGTTAGCAATCGCGTTAGCTATATTCAAGAACGCGTGCCAGCATCTTCTTGGCGCCACGTTCCTTCCGCTGATAATCCCGCGGATTGCGCATCCAGGGGACTTCTTCCTCGGGAATTGCTGAACCACCCCTTATGGTGGAGCGGCCCTTCTTGGCTTTCAAAAAACTCTGACGAATGGCCTACCCTAAACGATCAAAACTCCTTGGACATGGAATCAGTTTTACGCGAAGAACGCAAACTTGTGTTGATGGCAACAACCGTGAACGATGAGCCATTTAATCCATTTAATTGCGATCAATTATTGTCTCGATTTTCATCGTTACGGAAAATAAAAAGGATCATTTCCTATTGCATGCGGTTCGTGCACAACTGTCGCAACGCTACTACACGGCGATTCGGGTCCATCACTGTAGGTGAACAACAAAGGGCCCTAAATCTATTAATTAAACATGTTCAGCACATATCGTTTCGTGATGATATTCGAAGATTGACTTTAAATCAACAATGCTCCAAGCCAATTAGAACACTCGCTCCATTTCTTGATTGCGAAGGAATTGTCAGGGTGGGCGGTCGTTTAGCTCATGCTAATATTTCCTATGGCAGTAAACACCCTTTTCTATTGCCCTCCCAGTAACCATCACCGATCTCGGATAGAAAAATGCATGGCCTTTTTGGTGGGCGGAATGTTTGGTATTTAGCTTTTAATCATATTAGTTTAGTTTATTTCATTAGTAATTCTTAATACAAGTAAATAGCTGTACATAAATTTAGTGTAGTTTGTAATTCTACCTAGCGGTAAGTTTACCCACTATTGGTGGAACGTCAAGTTATGGGGCTTACTGTCCCCTCTCCTGCCACCCCTAAATCTTGGGTCGGTGGCCCACATTGAAAAGAGATGAATTTAAGACGAGTTGGTGAACGGTCGGTCAACTGATCCCGTTTTTTTGTTGTTTTTGTGTAATCGCTCGTGTTTATCGTTTTGTGCTCCTGGAGTCACTGGTCAATCGACGTGCCACCCCACATGAGCCATCCTGTATGTCCCTCCAAGGTAAGTCCCTGTACGAATTTCTACCTTGCGTGGGTATTATCGAGTCTTATGCTCTCCGTTTAGGTAGAATTAATTTAGATATTAATTGCCCTGGAGACAGATACACTTAATGAAATCGCAATTTTTATTGAAAGCATTAGCTGCAAATAACAGAAACATCTGAGAACGTCCTAAAGTAAGCAAATGCGGAATTTAACCTCAGGCAGATATTAGATTTAACTTTGTTTTCAAACAATTGGTGTTAGGCATGATCGTTTACTATCGGGGACATTGCGAACCCCTTGAGCCCCTCGGGCCGACAGCCTAACATATATTGCTTGAAGTTACTTTACAGTAGTTACGCAACTGATTGCAGCTATCAGGCTTAAAACCCAGTTTTCTTGATATATTCAACTTAGGCTTTTTTACCTTTTTCAATATTTAGCGTTGTCCAAATAGAAATTATTTGTAATATAACCTGTAGGTCAATTTTATTAGTTATGATTTTTAGTATAATAAGTTACAAATCAACAAAAATGTTTCATGTCTTACTAGTACATTATTTGTAGTTTATACCTGCGATACGGAATATACAAAGACGCTCATAACAACCAGGGCATTATGAGCCTCAAATTTCTGACCAATCACATACTTCAATGCGTCGATGCGTTTACAGCAATAGTGGGTCATTCAATATAAGCTTTTTAATCCATTATTTAGGTTATTTAGAAACACTCTTAAGACATAAAGTTTTGTATGCACCACGGGCATTACTAGATCTTTATACCCTCGGGCGTAAACATCTTCACAATGCCCGTGGCATATTATCCATATATATAATAGGCTTGTCTGGGACGCTGTTTTGTGTGTCCTGAACGCTGTTTCAGCAGCCAAACCGTAAGAGATAGAGAAAAAAGTTATGAAAGTTATATGTTTGGAATGGTCATGTCAGGTCAGGAACCGAATTTCAGTCACGTGACACTTCCGGTTTTCGAGAAATCACGTGATTTCCGTCCGTCCGGGACGCTGGTCCGTCCGGGACGCTGTTTCAGCAGCCAAACCGTAAGAGATAGAGAAAAAAGTTATTAAAGTTATATGTTTGGAATGGTCATGTCAGGTCAGGAACCGAATTTCAATCACGTAATTTAAAAAAATATTGTTTTTATTTAATACGCGTTCTATTTGAAAAACGGTCTTTTTTGTTTTATTAAATGAGACATTTGTCTCACTGATTGCTAGTAAGTATCTATTATACAACTAGATCACAATTACTTGTTGCATATATTTTAGTTTAATAATAAATAGAAAACCGGCAAGTTGTCAAGATTGCTTTAATTAAAAGTAAATTTTTAGTTTTGGCACATTTCTTACTAACGTTAAGCACGTATGCATTTATGAATTGATTATCTTTAAAAGAAAATATGTTCATGTTGACTTTTTAATCTTTTCCTACAATTTTAAGTTTTATATTTCATGGGACATATGGAATAATAGTAATATTCATACTAATAACAGGATGAGACCATGCAAGCTCCTTATTGATACTGAAGCACATTGTGTTGCTATGGAGAGGTTTGTGCCATGTGCACTTTGCGACACCCGCTTCTTAAAACACATGTAGTCTATTATGTTATATACACGAACGCGCTATATGTGCGACGACTTGGGCTAATGAGAATTTGCAAAGGGGACAGAAATTAATAATTGCTAAGTCTAGACATGGGGCATACAGCGCCGATACAGTGAAATTTTAGATTTAAAGATGAAAAGAGATAGACATTTGTATCCGCATCTTTCGATAGTTTTAAAAAAGTTTTGCCCGGAGCGAGGTTCAAATTCGCGTCCTAGGTTTCGACAGTCCACTAGCATTCTCAGTACACCAATCTGACAGCGTAGTTAGGTGAAGGTAACGGGGAGTAACGTCTGTTACTGGTAACGCAAATACAAATCAACAAATATATATAAAAAGAAATCTGTAAAGGGTTTTACACGGAACAGTTCCTGGGATTCGAATTCAACGGTTTTAGGCGGAATGAGATTAATATTTTTAGCTAGATGCTATGTGAATCGGTTCCATTTGTTATGTTCACACTGTATCTGTTAGGTCTCATCTTCCTCAAGGGTAAGACCTGAGCTATGTGCAAATTACTACGTTTATCTATTTCTTAGTTAAAACAAAAATAGACAGAATTTTAGTTTTTAAGGTGTTTACCTTGTATATATTTTATCGGAAGTATATTCGTTTTCGTACCCGGTAGGCATCTAATCCGAATGCAAAATATCGTAGTCCTCCAACAAATATTTTTTTGAACTATACTGCCAACAGACGGACGGATGTGATAAATACTCGTTCTTTAATAATTTTACCACTTTTCTTTAAGTCCAAAGCGGTGATGTCTTTACAAAAGTTATGTAGTTTCATAGGATCTTTCATATAATTTTGGATTACGACAAAAATTGGAAATCAAATCAAATGGCACAAACTTTAATGCTACAATATGCCCTACAATTGTAGAGCGTCTATTTATTCATTTTAACACAGGAACTGCTTCAAATAATCAATAAAGTGAGACTGAAGAATTTATTTAGGATGAGTGATGCAAAGGGGAGACTGTAAAAAGTAGGTTTACCACCTAGCCTAGAATGAAAGCTCAAAGTGCCAGACGCAGAAAAGCTAAATGTAGTAGAACAAGAAAGACTGAAGGTACGCAAAAATTCCTTAAAGTTGAAACAGTTGAGGATGGTTTTTTGCTCTCGCATCTTATGACGGTTTAGAATTTTAGAATTACTAGACCATAAAATTAATGCACTACGAAAGAGGATAAGAAGAACAATACAATATGTTATACGTAAAAAATAAAATTTGGGAAATGCGTGAAGGATGGTTACATGTTAAACGCTGCTTAGGACAGGTTAACACTTAAAAATGTAAAGCTTACCCTAATCACGCCTCAACTGTCCTGCAACAGATAGTTGACCGACTATTGCTCAGGATGATGGAGTGGTTCGAACGTAACACAACGTTAATTAGCCAATGTGCTGTCACACTGAAGATGGTTGTAATCGCAATAAAACGGGGAACGGGCGCCACGAGTTTTGATAATTAGGGCTCAAACAAAGTTTCTTAGCAACTCCCTTTAAAAACTCGAAATCTAGAAGGAGCTTGTAGTACTTTAGCGCTCTTGCAAGACGGCCCCAGCTATTTCGGAACCTACTTTGGTTCATTTTTTTTTTCTCTCACCGGGTCACCTTACATAAATCATCACAAAAGAGGGCACATCACATAAAATAAACACATGCATATATCATAAGGAAAAAAGTAAAAAAATTGAAATGCGTTTATTAAACGTTAAATAGGCAAATATATCTTCAGCAATAATGAACAAGGTGGGTTAGTATAGTTCAATTAACTCAAATAGATAACGAAATTTAACACAACTAAATCTTGTACGTGTTAGTGATGGGCATCAAACGCTTAAATATCATGGGCGTTCTGAAAGCGCCACGCTGTTCTAATTATAAACACAACAACGTAAATTCAGGCCACTGAGACCTGAATTGAACTAAATTATTAATATAAATGCATCGCATCACACAATGTCAAAGGGCGTAGCTTTGTATAATTTAGCGATTCACAATACTAAATCTAGTTCAAAATACATGTTTGGTGGTCGGTGGAGCTTTTATTCGGAACAGCTTGAAGGTGCCTCACAAGAAACGCCAGAAGTTGCTAAGAAGAATGGGCAGCGTCGGTTGCTGGTAGCGGCAATAACGGACGGCCCCTCGCAAGGACGTTTACGACTGGGAGATGATTCCTTTGGGGATGGCGGGAACGACATGGGAGAATAGTCCCTTTGGCGATGGCGGAACGACAGGGGTAATGGCCCTTTTGGCCATGGCGGGTAAAGAAAAATGGATCCTTGCGCGCAGAGAGTAATGGAGGCGGCGTTTCGACGATTACTTACACCGCACATCCTCGAAACTTGGCACTTTAACAAAACTTAACTCGTAATGGAATCCGTGACGATGGTGATTGCACTCATTACTTCGATACGGCCGAGTAGGTTACTGGCACTGTTTATGTTGCCCGGAACCACCACAGACGCATCCCCTGAACTTAGAAAAGGAGAGGCGACACGACCACGAGGTGCTTATTCAAGCAAACCCGGAAGAAGAGTGTCGACAAAATTGAGCCACGCCACTGGAATCAAGGGGAAGACGCACGTGCGCCTCTTGTGCGCTCCGTCTAAATTACGTGCAGATATCGCTATCGTACAAGATCACGCCAGAAACCTCGCGCTCTGTGCAACTGCAAGAATATGCAGTTGTCAGCCTGGAGAAACATGCATGTGATCATCAGTTTATTTTCAAACGGCAACTTAAAAGTAGACCTGAAAATGGTAACCAACAGGAATGCAGATAGGATACTGCAAATTGCATAATACGCATGTTGTAAATGAGCAAATATTAATTTTAGAAGATGAACAAGACAAAACATATATGCTGAACAAACTTATTGAAGAGCACAAGAATAGTGGTTGGTAGTAACCACGGCCAAGTCCTAATATATAGGTACATACATCGTTATGGTAGGAAAACGTAAAGTTATTAACATATACAAGTACGCCGTTGAATACGCTAGTGAATATGACTAACTGGATATAATATTGACAAATGAGTGTGGGCAAACAGGTAATATGTAAGTTACTGAAATACAGTTTTGAAGGATATATTGTAATGTAACATTATAATCATGTATTGTCATGGTTAAAATGAACACCTCTGACGTGATGTGGAAGTAAAGTATCCTATAATTGTCAAATTACGAGAAGAACAATTGGAATGATATGAACATATAAGAACGAACAACGATGAAGATGGATTCTTACCGAAAAATTAAGAAAAATGCTGACGGATATTTACTTAATAATAATAGCGAGTTCCCATTTTTATTCGACTATATTTTTGTATTTATTGAATTAATTACTACTGATTGAGTATTATAAGGTTTATAGAGGCGTTATGGATTACTCGTTTGTTTTTATAGTTCATTCCATTTTCCCTTAAAAATTTAAATGTCTTAGTTCAATGTAATTCTTTGGCATAGTGATTATCACATTTGTGTAAAAGTGCGTCGATATTGTTCTTATATATTACAACCTTATTGACAGTAGAGTAAAATGGACAGTTCTGGAACCTCCCTCCACCACTTGGTCTTGAGTTCAAGATCAAGGTTACTTTCAAGACCAATATCACGTTAAAAAATTCAAGATCAGGGTCACGTTTACGGCCAAGGGCACGAAAAGAGCAAAATAGTGCTTAGAACAGACCGTACATAACACATTTATAAAAAAAAATTAAGCATGACAATTTGTCGAGAGAGTTTTTTCTATTGTCTTCTTAAGAATTTCAATATGAAATACATCTTTTTAGTCGATTTTAAATCCTTTGTTCTCTATTTTTGTGATTGGGTCACCCATTTCATTTCTGAAAATTGTTATTTGTTTAACCATTGAATTTTTAAATTCGAAACATTTATTTAATATTGACCTACATACAACATTTTTAAATTCCAGAATGAATTGGCAATTTGGACTAATTCAAAAAAATTGAAAATTATCAACAATTTGCAATAGTACAAAATTATCTGTCATTCGCACGTGATTGACTGAAACTTTTAAATTGTAGCTGTCTGACTGGTCAAACATTTTCGAGGGAAAAAGTCATCTATTGAGATGAAACGCTCTATGTGTGCTCCACGTTGCGGTGCCAATTGAGATGAAATGATACCATTGACTGATTGTATTTTTAATAAATTTAAAATTAGGGGCAAAATTGTAAATCAATGCCCACAGTTTTTAGGTTTAATAATTTTACTGTGCTCGAACTTTGCCTGTCAGTAAATTACTAGGCTGGTTAAAATATGAAATGTACTTATTTACTGCACAAAATAAATGGTTGTATGCCCCTCTTTATACTTTATTTAACTGCAACTAGCAAGATGCCCGTTCTTCGTACGGACTACAAATGTTTGTTTTTTCTTCTAAATCTCAAATGCATTCTAGAGTGTCCCTCTCCTCCATCACTCAATACGCTAAACAGTTTACCACTTTTCGCCTCTTAGGGGTGCAATTTCTAAAAAAAATCAGTCCGTTTTATACTAAAATGAACCCACAGCGAAAAATAATTTTAACTTCCTACTTCTATTCAGTTTTCCCTTTTTATCGGTTTAGGGGTGAAATTTAAAAAAAAATAAAAACGTTTTCTAAAGATTTAAAAATACATCTATATGCCAAAAAAGAATGATCTAACTCAACAAGCACAGGAGATTTAAAGGGTTCTATAATTCACCCCGAATTCAAATTCGCACCTTTTAAGGGTTGATTAGGGCAATGAAATATGGTTTTATACATTTGCATTGGATAGCTACTCATGCAAACACCAAGTCGATATCTTACCGTAAGAGATATTGTGGAATTCGTGAAAACATAGTTTACCCCTTTTTACTCCTTTAGGGGTACATTTTTCAAAATCACTTAAACCATTTTTTAGATATTTTAAAAATATATCTATATACCAAAAAAGACTGATCTAACTCAATAAACAGGAGTAACGAAGGGTCTTTAATTCACCCCCTACCCTTTTTCAGTTTTTCCTGCTTTTACCTCTTTAGGGTTAAAATTTTCAAAATCCCGAACACCTCTTTTTAAATATTTTAAAAATACATCTACATGCCAAAAAAGAGTCTTTTAACTCAATAAACATAGGAGATATTTAGGGTTCTTTAATTCAGCCCCAATCCAGACTTGAACCTTTAGGGGTTGATTAGGACAAAATCGTAAAATACGTTTTTAGGTATTTGCATTGATAATCTTTGCAAGTAGACACCAAGTCGCTATCTCATCGGGTCTAAGAGATATTGAGGAACTCGTAAAAACACATTTTACCCCTTTTCACCCCCCGTAGGGAAGGAATTTAAAAAAATCTTTTTTAACCCATTTTATTATAAAATGGAACTCACAGCGAAAAAAATTAATTAATTTACCCCTTTAGGGTTAAAATTTTCAAAGTCCCTTAAGCCCCTTTCTAAATATTTTAAAAATCCATCTGTATGCCAAAAACGAATGTTTTAACTCAATAAACATAGGAAATACTTACGGTTCTTTAATTCACCCCCAATCCAGATTTGCACCTTTAGGGGTTGATTAGGGCAAAATACTAAAATAAGTGTCTAGGTATTTGCATTGATAATATTTGCAAATAAACACCAAATCGCTGTCTCATCGGGTGTAAGAGATATTGAGGAACTCGTGAAAACACATTTTACCCCTTATCACCCCCGTAGGGGAGGAATTTCAAAATATCCCTTTTAATCCATTTTATTGTGAAATGGAACTCACGGCGAAAAAAAGTAATAAATTTAACCCCCCCACACCTTTTCAGTTTTTTCTCCTTTTACCCCTTTAGGGTTAACATTTTCAAATTCTCTTACACCCCTTTCTAAATATTTTAAAAATCAATCTATGTGCCAAAAAAGAATGTTCTAACTCAATAAACATAGGAAATACTTAGGGTTCTTTAATTCACCCCAATCCACATTTGCACCTTTAGGGGTTGATTAGGGCAAAATCCTAAAATACGTTTCTAGGTATTTACATTGATAATCTTTGCAAGTAAACACCAAGTCGATATCTTATCGGGTGTAAGAAATATTGAGGAATTCGTGAAAACACATTTTACCCCTTTTTACCCCCTTAGGGGTCGAATTTCAAAAAATCCCTTCTTAGCACTACCTTACGTAACAAACCGAACGTTCCACCCAAATTTCAAGTTTTTAGTGCCAGTGGTTTCGGCTCTGTGTTGATTAGTCAGGGTTGTGACTTTCCTTTATATATGTATAGATTATTTAAAAATGCTAGCTCTCGGTAAAAGGCAAGCTTCCTCTCAGGTAGGTTCCGAACTCGACTGTAATTTAATTTGATCTGAATTGTACTATTTCAAGCCAGTAGTTCAAATACGCGTTAGTTCAATGTCCACAATCTCTCAAATCACAAAATGGTTGTCTCGCGCAAACAGCGGTCCTGAAAGTTTAAATACTCGTGAAAATATGAGAATTCGCAAGGTAAATTTTAAAAATTTTTGCGCTTGGCGCCAAATAACAACATTTTGTTTTAGCAGTGACGTAGGACACACGCCGTCTATTGCAATTGTTTTTATTCGCTTTCTGTGGCGGCTTCGAACTTCCGCCAAACCACGGATTTTGATGTCGCCTTGCTAATTAATGGAAATACGGCTTAGCTGAAGCCTTGGAAATGATCTCATATTTTTCAGTAAGGTTTGACTCCGTATGTAACTCGTTTTTCGGACGCTGACACTATTTTTAGGCCAATTTCGTACCTTAGAATCTGATCGAACTGCACCGATGCTGCTCTGGAGATGACGCCGTTGGATTTTCTCAGCTATAACTGCCAAAGCTGGTGGAGACGTTCTTACAGACCCGTAGTATGCCCTGGACTGCTAATATCTTGGCTCAGATGCTAATTGTGGCCGTAGTCGAAGATCGTGTAATTTTTGCTGATTGGCCCCGGTGTCCTCGGAGATAAGATTGTCGAATTCTTAATATTTTCGTTGCCGAACTTTATGAAAATACTCCCACATGTACGCTGGCACTTGGGCAATAAAATGGTACACTTTGTATAACTTGGAAAACACGTTTATTATCAAAATTATGTATTAAACGTGGAGCACAAATCTTAACAAACTGCCAAATTCTATTCAATTGTTCTCCTCCGTTATCAAACAATATCGCATCTGGTTGCTAAGTAACAATATTAACGGAAGTATGGTTTGATAAACAATGGTACAAAATGGAAGAAAATTTTATTACTTAATTAATATTTAAAAATTCCTTAAATTCTAAAATATTGTCTTTTTCTTATAATTAATATTGTCTTATAGCGTTACACTCACGAACGTTTTATGATTTTAGTTTGAGCCACAGCTCTGCTTTGTAATTTTAAATGCACTGATCCATTAGAGTTCACCACTTCTCGTTAGCTTCCTTCTTGTCCTGTTTCCTGCTTCTCTAATTGCTCTTTGCAATGTCCTGTTATTTGATCCTTGCTTACTTTATCTTTTTAGATTCCTCACAATTTTCACGTTGCTTGGCTTTATTGAAAACTATGCTTCTTTTAACATGGACATAGCAAACCTTTTTGTGTCTATTAATTTCTTTCGGTTCGGCTTCACATTATGCACAAACCTATTACTTTTATTTATTTAAAAGTCAATTTCGACACCTGTGAAAATAAGCTTTGCCTTTGCGTTCCTTACTCAACTGCTTTACTATTTCTCCCATCTCATTGTCAATGTATTTAATATTTTAATTTTAGTTTAACATTGCAGTTACATAAAACTCTGTCCCAAGTCAGAATCTAGAAAAAATAAACATTAGGTAATAAGTATCCACATATTGAAGAAACAATTAGAATTTTGCGTGTAACGTAAACTTAGCGGTCATCCTTCATTACAATTATTCGTAACATGTTGATACTTTTAATTATTAATTTAAAAGACATTATGCAACAGTTCACAGAATATAACGAGTTATATATGGAAAATATTCGGAATCAATGGTTTATCTTAAGGGCAGCGTTTGTATTTCAAATGCATGCAAAATAACAGAAAACTATTTATGAGTATGTTACCTATCTCCCATAAGATTATCTTAGGCAATGGATGTGATTATTCTCAAGCTGCAAATATTTAATTTAAAAAATGTACGGAGTTTCTATGAAAAATTAAGTTGTAATGGTTTTACAGATAGAACCAGCTAAGACTTGCATACAAAATATTATACTTAGTAAAAGTGCAATTTGCAAGTATGGGATGTGTAATAATGAGTTTTCGCCATTTTAAAATAAAAACTATTTTAATTATTATTTAAAACTCCTGCGATTATTGCCTAGGCTTCTTTGTATGCTTGTTGCGAAAAATAGGTCTTGTTAAATTTGTGATTCCAGTGTTAATACTTTTCAAATATCGCTAAATCTATTTATAGTTTAGGCTCAAACAATAACTTCTGTAAACAAAGGCAGGCGGTTTCATTTCGTCAAATTAGAGCCCAGATAAATCTTAACACCTACGCGTAGTTTTGGTTTAGACTAGAACAAAATTTAGACACGAACGAAAATAACCCAATAGGCAAGTTGTTGAACTGACATTTAAAATAAAATTAGTACAATCGATCTTTCCTTTTGTTTCGAGAATAATGCGTATAAGATTTTGGAAACACTGCAATTGTAGAACATACTAGTTAATAAAGCACTTTTCAACTTTAAACAAAAGAAAACATTTATTTAAGTATTGGAAACATTTTCAGGACAAAATTTGTTGTATCATTTATTAGAACTGTCAATGGACATGTATCATACAGAGACGTGCTTACACTAATGATTATCTATCATACAACATCTCCCTTTCTTCAGAACTGAACTTATAATTGTATCGCAACTTAACATATAACATTAGCTTAAAACGTAATCCTTAAACTTTAGAGGCATTTTTACTGGCCTTTTAGATCGCACTGGTATATGTCCGTTATCGCCACTGTCATACACTTTTTCCACTTCACCACTTTGAATTTCAGTTTCACTATCCACATGTTTCTCCTCTAGTGTGTTCTGTGATCTTCTTAGATGATAACTGTTTCTTCGTATAACGCTGCCTTTATCGTTTTGCACCCAGTATGATCTTGGCGAGTGTTCTTGCTTGGCTAGGATTTTTCCAGGTTCCCATTCCTTGCCACTTCTGATGGTAACATTGTCATTTTGCTCCATATCCACTCTTTGTCTTGTTCTTTTGTTATATTCATTTTTGTATTGTTCTCTCTTCATTTCAAGCTTGGTTCTTTCTTCATCTAAATTTTCTTTTTTCGGTGTTAATAATTTTTTACATATTGGCATTTTTGTTCTTAATAATCGATTCATTAAAAGTTGAGATGGTGTTTTATTCAAGCCAGTTATCGGAGTACAACGATATTCAAGCAATGCTAAATTGATATCGTTACATTTTCTAAGTAGTTGCTTTGCGGTTTGGACAGCTCGTTCTGCAAGACCATTTGATCTAGGGTAGTTTGGACTCGATGTTTGAAACGTAAACTGCCACTCTCTAGCAAATCGCAAACATTCACTGGATCCATACGGCATATTATCTGAAATTACAGTTTTTGGTATGCCATGTGTGGCAAAGACTTTTTTAAAAGCATTTATCACACTATTTGATGTTTTATCCTTTAATTTAATTATTTCGAGCCATTTCGTTAGGTAATCAATAATCACAATGAATGACTTTCCTCCAAACTCCATAATATCACTTCCTACAACCTCAAATGGTTTTTTAGGCAATTCTCTCAAGACCATGGGTTCCTTCACATTATTATTTCGATATTTTTCACAGATTTTACATTTATTTACAAAATTACTAATATCATTATTCATGTTTGGCCAAAATAGAACTTGTCTGGCACGTTGCTGACTTTTGGTAATACCAAAATGAGTTGTGCTGTGCATCTGTGTCAACATATTGTTTCTCATGCATTCTGGTACAATTACCCGGTCTTTCATGAATAATATTCCATTAGCAATGTGAATTTCATTTTTATAATTCCAGTAAGGTTTTACAATTTCTGGTGTTTTTGAAAAATTTATTGGCCATCCATTATTAAACATTCGAACCAATGTTCTCATCTCTTCATCCCTTTGCGTTCGTAGTCTAAATTCTTCTTTTCTTTCTTCAGAGACACTAATGTGTTTCTCCAGTACATGCACATATTCAGTTATAAATTTATCATCGCCACTATTTTCTTTCAAAAAGTTTCTTGATAATAGGTCTGCAATATGCATTTCTTTGCCTGGCTTATACTGCACTACTAAGTTGTACTTTAATAGTTTGATTTTAATGCGCTGTAATCTGTCTGAGTGTACATCCGATACAGCTTTTTGCATGATTGACACTATCGGTTTATGATCAGTGTCGACAAGAACACGTCTTCCATAAATGTAATGATGAAATTTTGTACAAGCGAATAAAATTGCTAAAAATTCTTTATCGACTTGTCCATAATTTTTTTCAGTTTCAGTGAGTGACCTTGATGCGTACGCCACTGGTTTACCTTGCTGTAGGAGACAGCACCCAATGCCATCGCTTGAGGCATCTGTTTGTATTGTGTTTTCCTTCTTTTCATCAAAATTTGCCAAAACAGGTGGTGCGCTAACCACTTTTTTAATTTTCTGTAATGATTTTGCATGTGTTTCCGTCCACACCCAACTAGTGTCTTTCTTTAACAATTCTCTTAATGGAGCTGTTACTTCTGATAAGTTAGGTATGAAGCTCCGCAGATAGTTTACTAAACCTAGAATTGATTGCAATTCTTTTTTATTTCTAGGTTCACCTAGCTCTAGTATAGCCTTGACTTTATTTTGGTCAGGTCGCATACCATTTTTATCAAATATATGACCAAGATATTTGACTTGCTCTGATCTGTACTGGATTTTACTCTTGTTAAATTTCACATTTAATTTTCTAGCACGTTCTAAAACTTGATTCAGAATAACATCATGTTCCTCGAGCGTCTCAGCAGCTACTAAGAGATCATCAAAGTAAACTGTAACGCCTCTGATATCTCCAAAATTATTTTGGTTTAATGTTTGAAAGAATTCCGGAGCACAGTTCAGACCAAATGCCATTCTGTTAAATTTATAAATTCCAAATGGAGTTCCGAATGAGCACAATTTGCTTGATTCTTCATCCATTTCTACTTGGTAAAAACCCTCTTTAAAATCTAATACCGTAAAATAACATTTACCCTTCAAATTCACAGAAATATCTTCAATAGTTGGAATTAAACAATATTCCCTTTCTAGCGCTTCATTCAAATGTTTTGGATCTAAGCAAAGTCTTAAAGATCCATCGCGCTTTTTTCTACAATAACTAAATTGCTTAACCACTGTGTAGGGCCCTCATTTTTTGAAATTATTCCTCTTTGTTCTGTTTTTTAAATGTTCTTTTAATTTACCTCTTAACGATAAAGGTACCCTACGAGGTGGCTTTGCAATAGGTACAGCGTTAGGTTTTAATTTTAAGGTACATTTCTTATTAAATTTTCCTAAACCTGTAAACACATCTATGTTATCTTTTACAAATTGTTCTTTATCTAAAGTGTTTAAACTATTTACATCTTTAACCTGTGATGTTATTTCCATTAATTCACAAGCCTCTAGGCCTAACAAAGGTTTTGACTTATCATCTACTATTATGAAATTTAATTTATATTTTTTACCTTTAAATTCGCGGTTAAGCTTAGCTTTACCTACAGGTCTTATTTTATAACCACCATAAATTTCTAATATTACCTTAGTTGGTCCACTCAGAATACCTGTTTTCTTGCTTATTGGTGCCCACTGGCTGGCTGGTAGTATGTTGACTTGAGCCCCTGTGTCTATCTTGAACCACATTGCTTGGCCCTCGACTTGAATCACCTCCAACCATTCGTTTTTCTTTTGTTTGACTTCACCAACAGTCACAGATGCCACCTGGATTTTGTCTTCGGCCTCCTCGCTGTCACTGTTGTCTTCTACTTCACATACGAACTTGCTCTTGCAAACCTTTTGGAAGTGGTTATACATCTTGCACTTGTTGCACTGCCTCCCAAAGGCAGGGCATTCCCTAGCTTCATGCGTAGTACCACACCTGCGGCAATTGTATTTTGAGCTGATTTTCCCTTTGGTATTCTTGTTTTCCTCAAAATGGCTTTGCTTTTCTCGTACAGACTTCCGCACTTCCCTTTTTATTGTTTCTACCTTGCGTTCTTCTTCATGTATCACCTTAATTTGGGCTTTTGCAACCTCATTGGCTCTGCATGTTTCAGTCGCTTTTTGGAGGTCCAGGTTGTCAATGTGTAGAAGTTTTTCTTGTAATTGCTTGCATCGCACACCCAGGACTATCCGATCTCTTATCATGGAGTCTGTTTGAGGGTCAAACTCACAGCTTTTTGATAGTTTTTTGACATCGTTAAGAAAATGGTCAAAAGGATCCATTTCCTCCCGTTTTCGCATGTAAAATAAAAATCTTTCATAAACTACATTCTTTTTTGGGGTTACATATGCTTCTAGCTGTTTTATAACCGTGTCGTAGTCAGTTTTCTTATCATCTGGCAATCTTAGATTGTTGTAGATTTCAACACCCTCTTCGCCAATTATATTAATAGAATAGCACATTTTACCTTGGTGTCTTTCTCATTTTTTCCTGTCGCCAGCAAGTAGATCTCGAAATTTTGTTTGAATCTCCTGAAGTTTTCAGCTACGTTTCCCTCGAACGACAGCGGTGCTGGAATCCTAACCTCCATTATCCCAAACTTTTGTTACGCGGCTTACAGAGGAAGGGCCATTACTTCTTGCACAAAAGCTTTTTCTGGTAGTCACAATAGACACTTTTTGTTGGTTCTCAATCGACTTACTGCGATTTTACAGCCGTTTTTTAATTGTTGTTCATTTCCCCGACTGCGCCATGTTGTATCATTTATTAGAACTGTCAATGGACATGTATCATACAGAGACGTGCTTACACTAATGATTATCTATCATACAACAGATAAGATTGTGTGCAGATATCCACTTACTAGAGTCTTTGAGTTTTACGGTTGATAATAATAGCAATCAAAACCATGTAAACAACAGTTTGACTGGTAGGTCTAACAAGTTAAATGTTCAAGTAGCACCATTTTTCTTGATAACTTTTTTAGGTCACAATGTCTAATCGTTTTAACTTGTCAGAGGCTGGTTGAAAGGAAATTAATGATCCTAATAAAAGAAGTTTGTGAACACTACTTTGCTCTGAAACTGAGTTTGTCCTTTACAAGATGCACCATTTTGAAGAATGGTAGAAAATGACCTTTTTCGACTCCGAGAATGGTGTTCCAAGTGGCTGTTAGAGCTCAACGAACAAAAATGCAGCGTGTTGCACATGGGATACCACAACCCTAGTTACCCGTATTTTCTGAACAATGTGCTTATAAAGGTGGTTTATCAACAAAGAGATCTTGGGGTCACCGTGTCGTCGGATTTTAAATGGGAGTACCACGTTGCTAAAACAATCAAGAAAGTAAATATCGTGTCGTAGCTAGTTTCGATCGCTTTTAAAAACATGTCTCCTCAACTTTTAACGAAAACCTATATTCGGCCAATTTTGGAGTATGCGTCCTGCGTTTGGAAGCCTAACCTTGCTAAAGACATTCATGCTCTTGAATTCACCCAGAGACGTATCACCAAGTTATCGCCAAATATTTGAAAACTGCCATATGAACAGAGGCTGCAGGTAGAGGGGCTATCATCGATTTCTGAAAGACATTAAGACGTAACCTAATAAGAGAAATATAAAATCCTCCATGGTTACTACACTGTAGTCATTGAAGGGTTTGTTACTAGTGAGAATGTGCAGTTGCGTGGCCATGAATTCAAGCTAGTGCGCGAAAGATTTAATAAAATATGTCGGCAGTTCTGTTTATTCAACAGAATTTTTGGAGATTGGCACGCTCTTCCCGAATCAGTTGTCTGTGCGTTTTCAGTAAACGCCTTGGACAAATTGAGTGGTTAATTTAAGTTAAGTTAATAGGTGTAGTTGTATAATTTCATTCTGTAAAATTTTCAAGTTTGCAAGTGTTGCAAGTAGAATTCTTTATCTTGTTATTTACTGCATTATTATGTGCCTTCAATTTTAATTTTTAAGTTTAAATATTTTATTAGCTCTAGTTTTCGATATGTTTTATCGGCTCAGCCGTCTAACATTATAAATAAATAAATAAAAAGGAAGCAGAACTTTGATGCATGCAACAACGGGGAAAATGCAGAATCCGAGGCCAATATCCCTGCTATTGTTAACATTAATAATTATTTAATATTGTTTCTCTACTAACCATAATCAAAATTATAAGGAAAAGAGTTAGCAGTATAACTGGTCTCGGATTCTGCATTTTAGCCCAAAACAGTTGGTTATTATAAATAAATAGCCGTGTTTATTTGATTGTGCATTATGAAAAAGGCCCATTTTCAGAAAAAAATAGTAAGCATCTAGTATTTTTCATTTTTATGTGCCTTGCAAGGATTTGCTTGATGGAGTATTGTACTCGAGCCACCCGTGATTTGGTCGAAGCCAAAATTTAAAATTGGTAATTTTTTTAATATTTATATCCCTAATGGCATTAGGAATGATTATCAAAAAATTCCCTACCCAAGTAGTGATGCACATACCCGTAGTCTCAAAAAATACCCCCGAGACAGGTAGTAGCACTGGTTTTTGGCTATTAACTATGAAAGAGTGCATCGGAGAAGAAAATTGAATAGGGATGAAAATATTTGAAATACAAGTTTCAATAAGGTCTGTCATGTGTAATCTGCAGCAAGAGTGGAAATAAGTTTGAGCGTACAGCACGAAATGTGCTCGCTCATTTAGTTTCTGGTCAATATCGCAAAAACAGGAGTTTTTGATAAAAATGGATAGAAGTAAATTTGTAGAGCACATTTCTTTGCAAGAATGATAAATTAAATTTTTGTTGCACCAATTTTGAAAGTGGTACTTAAATTTTTTGGAACAATACAGTTAAATTTACTGGTACCTATCTCTTTTCCACACCATCCATGAGGTACAGAGTTTTTTTATAGTGGTGCCCCTGTAGGCAAAAATCCACTTATTTGTTGAAAAAAATATCACTTGGAATCAAAATTAACTTTGCTATTTGAAATTATAGTTAATGTTACCATCATTTAGAAATTTTTCCATTTCTACGTTTAAATAGGTTAAAGAATATGAGAATAAATCTGCTTCTAATAATGTGCAGTCCTCAATATCATTCTTTTCATCACTAAGAACTTCGAGATCAATCACACTTCTTCCTGCACCCCATTTTACAAGAACGCGCAACCAAATTTATATGGCTTGCTGGAGCTTGTACCTCAGTTGCGTGATAACGAACAGTCACTATTTTTTTCCAACCCCCACACATCTGCATGAACTGCTGTTATTTCCCACATTCGAATTTGATGAAAAACATTATGAGAGTGTGGACGAGCAGCTGAAGAAGCAAAAGGAAACATTAACCTCAACTTTACAGTTCATAATTCATTCAGAAGTTAGGTGCCTTGAAAAACTGTAGGGAATCAACCCTTTTTGAAGCTTGGATAGGGAACTTTTTTGATATTCATTCCTTTCCTAATGCTATGGGGGATATGAATATCAATAAAAAAACTGAAATAATTTTTTAAAGGTTTTAATTAAACAAACTATCTACTTAACACCGGTGAAAAAATACGTCTTCGCTTGAAGAATTACAAGAAATAGAACAAATTATGCATGTTCTCATTGCTAAAATCAATTTTCGAAGAATAAACTGAAATTGAATGACACTTCTGACGTTTTCATTTCAAAACTTCAAAATTAAGGGTACGAAACATTGTACGAAATACGTCTAAAGGGAGAGAGAAATAAAGTGATACAGGTTAGAATGAAATGGGGGAAGGTACCGAACTCCGTGATATGTTATTTTAAGATTCGACGTACGTTTACATGTAGTAAACGTATCCTGTACTAATATATCCATGGTCACATATGATTGGTAGCAGAGTTAGTAACTCGCTCTGATTGGTAGAATTTTGTGCTGCCATCTAAAGTCAAGCTTAGAAATACCCCCCAGTCACTGTCCAAGGCACTCTAGACAGGTTTCAACATTTGGCATGAGTGTCTCTACTTGTTTGATGTATGTACGCTGGGTTTGCGTTTGTAAAGCTGTCGTAGAATGTAAGGTTAAGTTGTCAATCGTAGGCACCTACTACAGCAACGACTCGAGTTTAGAATTTATACGGGCATTTTCAGTGAAAAATTTAGGCAACCAACATTGCAGTTCTCTCCGATCGCTGTTTTCGGAGATAGAATAAACTTTTGCGGAGTAAAAAATTTATGTCCGGGCACGTTATGTTACATTTGGCTTCAGATTCGTAATTAGGACATCAAATATGCCTGGAAATGCGATTTGGAGTCATAACAGTGATCCGAGAAATGTCAAAATTGTTGCCCCCTTTAACGAGCGCTCCCTGCCACCTGCTGTCCTTCAACGCTTGCTTTTCTCGGACGTCATAGTTACCGAAGTAAACCGACGACTAGCCGAAAGCATCCGTTTCAACCACGAAGGTGAGCTTTATCCAAGCAGCGGCGCAGGAACTACTATAATTATGGGGGGGGACAAACAAATTTTTGAGTGTTTTAACATAAGTAAGCTTTATGTTCGACTGTTCCATAAACACTTTATTATAGTATTATTTAGCGTCCATAAAGTGCCACGTTAGTCCATAGAGTAAAGTAAAACGACCGCCTGTCAATGTCCAACAGTTTATTCAAATCAGGAAAGAATATTGTACGTATTAACTGAAAACTTTATAATTAATAAAAAGGAATTCATCTTTAATACCTCCCGGTAATAGGTAGTTATTCTTGACATTGAAAACTCAATTAACCTAGAAGCACACTTCGAAACTATCAAATGTTTCAATAGCAACTTGAATTTTCTAATGTTTCTAATGCCACAAATGATATTGTAGATAAAAGGAAATCTTTTGCACTGCATTCGAACATAAAGCTTTGCATGCAGCTTGTACATAATCAGATCTTATTTGAGTCGTCCTCTTTATCGCTACGCTACGCTGCCTCTGCATAAAATAGACTTTCAATAAAGTCCTACATTGTGTACTTAATACATAAATAACTATAGTTACAATTAAGCCAAATTGCTTTTTAGTCACGTATTGAATGGTCATAAAGATACACAAAATACCTTAAAGGTATACTTCATTGTTACTTTTCTTTACTTCGTAAAATATAGTAATCACGATTTTTCATAGTAATCACGAGCTTTTTGCGGAAACGTCCGTATTTGTGTCTTCTCGTTCAGAAAAAGTGATATTCAAAGTGATATATGTCTGTTAGTTTATGATCATGACAATTTGTGAGTCTGTCAGTATGTCTGTGTCCTCTAATACAACCCAGATTGTTTAATTGATCGCCCTCAAAATTTATATATTTGTTTTTAATATAGAAATGGAGATTTGTGGTTAAAATCGGATAACCGCAAGTGGTACTTTACTCTTATGTTTTTCTGTTTCCCGGAAAATTTTATAATTGTTTCATAAAATAAGATGATAGATATTATATTGAGTAATTATATACAACTTTTGTTTAAAAAGTTAATGCAGTTTTTGGAAAAATCGCAAAATGAAAGTTTTACAAAAACTTTCTCCCAAATATACGTATATTGCGTAATTATCTATAACTTTTGGTAAATCCGTTTTTTGTTAGTATAGTTTCTGAAAATTTTACAAGCAGTAATAAGAAGTCGTGTGATGACCACATTTTATTTTTTCATATGGAAGTGCAATCTAGAGAAACCATTGATAACAAGCATTGTCACTAGATTGCATTGTGTTGGTACATAAACTTCTGGTAATTTTTGCAATGAGGTTAGGTTTCATTTTGACTGGTTGACACCGTAATTATTTATAAATTGTAGTTCTAGCTATTATAAACTCAAATTGTCCTTCTTGCAATGGCTACCTAATTAAAGTATGATCAAAAATGTATTTCATCTAGTATGGCTATGGAATAGGTCCTAATTTATGAATGTAACTACGTTTACACTATTTCATAGCCATACTACTCGTAGATGAAAATAATTTTTGATCATATATACTTAAAACCAAATTAGAAGATCACATTTCAAGTTTATAATAGCCAAAGTTACACAATTTAAAATAATGAAATGTCAACCTTACTACAAAAATAATAACCAAAAGTTCATGTACCAACATAATGCAGCCTAGTGACAATGCTTGTTGTTAATGATTTCCCTTGAATAGAACAACGAATTTTAGCATCTCGTGTAAATTAATGTGATAACCCTATGTACATTTTTTTAAAAACTTTATAGAATATATCAGGGGGGCAAATTACACTATTTGACCCCTCGACATATTCTATGAGGGAGCAATCGCCCCCTTGCCTCCCCTGTTCCTGCGCCCCTGCATAAAAGCGTAACCGTCGTTTCATAATTTAAGGTTAGCCCAGTAATTTGTTACTATTTTATTAATTGTGTCTTCAGACACAGTTAAAAAATACAACAATTAACTGCTGGCTAAAGTGTTCGGTTTGTTCAAGTGAATGCGTGAAGTAGCACTGGAAGTATTTGACGTATTCCTTACGTCACTCCTAGAGTGCTATATTAACCAGGCAAGCTTATCCCACTAGATTTTGTGTCACAGGGATTTTAACGCCAAGCCGTTGGCTGCTCTGACCGGTAACCGTGCATTCTGTCGTCTGTCAACCAAGCAAGACTAGAAACCGTTGAAGTACGCACTGCTCGATCCAGACGAACAATGCATGCTGATTTAAATTTTGTTGCATTCCATTATGATGCTAATTATAATTACAGTCTTCATCCAAGTGTAGTTATTTAAATCTATATACAGTGTGTAGGTGTTGTTCTGTGCTGTCAATTGTATCTGTCAGTTCTATCGAGTTCTGTCACTCGTCACTGTTGTTTGAACTAAGGTACTATTAAAGTTCTCTAGTTTGAACCACGTGCGTGTTAGTTAACAGTGTTTTCGTTTCGATTTTTTCTGCTTTCTTTTTATTTGTTTAAAAACCAATCTTTTTTAAGACGGATAAAATTAAATGACATGTTCGTTGTTTTTCCGACTTACCGTATGCTATTTGGAAAGTAACTAGAATTTGAATTTGCCGCCACTTTCAGTAACTCAAAATGGCGGACGAGCTTGCTCGTATAAATATAGTACCTTAGTCACTCCTACGTAGCTTCTGACGTCACCACGTCACGACGTGTCTGGTTTTCCAAAACACAAAATAATTTTTTTCTCAAAAACGAATAATAATTCGGGGAAGCGCAGAAGGGAAACATCGCAGAATTGCTTTATGTATCTCTTGGCCAAATTTAAAAAATCTCCGAGGAACGTTTCTGGTAGACGGCGCCGGCATCCCGGAATCTTGATTCTAACACTTTTGTTTATAACAAAATAAAAACTATGAGCTTGAGCCCTTAGCGCAGATGGGAATCGATTTCAATCATTATTGTCAGTCCCTGTACCAAATTTCAGAACATTTGCATGAAAACTGGACGAGACAGCTCAAGCTGTCCTAGAGCTTACCGAAAAAGGGCTTATCCGCGTCCATGGGGGTGCCGCTATTATTATTTTTTTGCAATAAAAAAATTACCAGTTTGACTCAGTATGGCGGCCCTTTATACCCTTCTTATCAGTATAGCACAAAATTTTCGTGTGGATTTAGGGACCTTGTCTATCGATTACAACCAAAATTAGCCTTGCCGCTTTCAAAAAATCCATATATATAATAGACTTGTCCGGGACGCTGGTCCGTCCGGAACACTGTTTCAGCAGCCAAACCGTAAGAGATAGAGAAAAAAGTTATGAAAGTTATATGTTTGGAACGGTAATGTCAGGTCAGGAACCGAATTTCAGTCACGTGACACTTCCGGTTTTCGAGAAATCACAAAAAAGACCGTTTTTCAAATAGAACGCCTATTAAATAAAAACTGTTTCAGCAGCCAAACGGAGCTGCGACCCTCTGCGCCTTAAAACCTCGATCGGTTAGGCAACCACTTTGACACTTTCCAGTCTGGGTACAGTTTTTATTTAATACGCGTTCTATTTGAAAAACGGTCTTTTTTGTTTTTTTAAATGAGACATTTGTCTCACTGGATTGCTTGTATATTTAATTTGATTAACAATTTTCCAAAGCCGCCGTTAGTTTACTACCTACCGAGCTTGCCGCTATGACTAGTAATTCGGGTGTTATGGGCTTCTGGTCTATAAGGGAATAATCTGGATGGTCATTAGCGGTAGTACAAACCATTAGTACCTTTAAATCCCTCTCTTCGTTGGGAACACTAGGCCTTTTATGGTTTTGGGGAGAAACACTTCAAAATTTGAGGTAACTGTACAACATTAATAACGATGGAGAACGTCTATTTTTAAATGTTGTTATGAAAGAATTTAGAATTTCCCGAAACGTTTGACCCTGATAATAGCATTTTACAATTTGCACTTTTCCGTTGCCTCGTAGTTATCCATTTTAAGATAGAAATAATGACAAATATTATCTGTTGACAAAATTCGCGAACTGTCAAAGTAAAATTTTCCATTTTAAGATAGAAATAATGACAAATATTATCTGTTGACAAAATTCGCGAACTGTCAAAGTAAAATTTTCCATTTGTAAATTCGTCATATCGTCTGCCGTGTTCATAGTAACGAAAATCTCTCTGTATAGAGAATCTAATGTTAACTACAGTGGCTTTATACAAGACAGTGTGGCCATAGGAACGTCTTCGCCGCTATTGGTCGACGCGAATATCCGCCATTAACAGGCAAAATATTTAGTTACTTCTAAGTTGTTCTCAAAGAGGTCGGTAGAACCTGTTCCTTTGTAGAGATCCTGTATATAGTTTACTAAGGGTTGGGCAAACAGCCTCATTTGACATACAATTTTGATCCAAATTAGATATTTGACATATGTCGAACAAAGAGGTTATAGGAACCAATCTTGCTAACTTGCTTTGAATGGGAGAGTTTTCAGAGTATTGATCATTCTTAGAATCTCTAGAACCGACTATTAGGAATATACGCCCAATTTAGTTAAAATTTAGATTTGCATATGCGATACTTTCGGTCGTAACATGTTACAAAATATGTAAAAAAGGCACTTTTATCACACATGCCTTGTAAAAAGTGATCCAAACCAATCAAAATGTATCCTGCTGTTTGCCCAACTCTTAGTAACCTATATACAGGGACTCTATTCCTTTGTAGAGTAACTGTATAATAGAAGAGTAGAGCAAACGATGAAATTTAGGGATCCATACTGTGAAGTTAGTAATAATGTTCATAGTCGACTAAATCAATTTAGTATTGTGGATTCGTGTTTGAGCTTGAGTGTTATTTGATTATAGTTCTATTGAGATGATATAATCGACATTTTGAATAGTTGAAATAATAATGTAGTTACAGATTTATTACTTATTTAAATGCTTGTTTTGTTAAGATCTGTTAGTATTATGTATATCGTAATTCCCGCCAAAGAACATGTGTATTTTGACACTGGGATTGCATTGCAAACAGAACCGAAATGGATAATATAAGAAAGGACCAACTTCCAAAGCAGCAAGTTCAGTGCCCGACAGATAAATAAATTGCAAAAAGTAATTTATTGCCAAATAAAAAACTACACTTAATTACATGCTTAGATAAATTAGGTTTAATATTATTAGTTAGGTATTTAATTATGAAGGCTGAAGACCTATATTGGTAGCTTGTTCAACAATTTTAAATAAATGTCAGCCAACACAGCTCCATTACTGCTATCTGCTGTGAAATAATAGACAACGGTTTGTTTCAATCTGCTTGAAATACCCCCTAAATGCATTATAAAATTAAAATTAAGCTTACTGTAGTTTTTCCACCTAGCATGAAGCTAAACTAAAACTATGTTCATGATTTGGTAGTGATACTTTTTTAATTCTATCTCATCTAAAGTTAGTATACAATCTTTTCAAATTTGGTGTTGCAATTAGAAAGTTTATTCTTGAATAATGTAAATTCTGTTAAAATGCTGGACTAAAAATTTAAATGACGGAGATGAAAATTTAGCGTGCGAATAGATGGAAAAGGTAGATCCCTTAGATCATTGTACCCAGTTGTGCCACAGGAAAATGTTAATCTTAAAGACTTTTCCAAAGTTTCATTCGAACATTTGTTAATTTTTTTGGTTTGATTGTTAAAGATTGAATCTGATCATCAGTTAGCATTTTCTTTAAATGTATTTTCAATAAATAAATGTTTCGTTTTGTTTTATTTAAAAGTTCGGTTAATTTCTTATTATTTTTTCGTAATTTAGAATGTTGAACTAGCAGAGGCTCGTACCTACTTCTTTTTGTAACAAGGTTCAGGTTCAGGTGGTGAAATTTCTACATGATTTTCAGTATTTGGATTTGACTTAACTGTGTTGGTCTTTTTTAGTATTTTATGATCACTTTTTGCAACTTCCCATTGATTTGTTGTTCACATATTCTTAGCCTTTTACAGCCGTAATCTTGTCGCCCAATATTTCCTAACCAAATGTTTTCCTCTCTAGATTATTCGAGATACTAAGTAAATAAAATCCATTTTCAAAACGTCTTTTACACTCCGGGTCATAACAAAATGAAATTCTTTATGTTTCACTTTCGAAAATTGAGTTTTGAATAATTTTGACAAATCTAATGTCACTCTCTGATTTCAAAAATCCAAAGCCCGCCGCGTACTTTTGAGCTCCAATGGAATCTTACGTTCCAGAATGGGATCCAACCAATCAAATACTCTTACCGCGTTTGCTTTACTCTCCTATTATACAGTTACTCTATTCCTTTGTCAAGGTTCGTAAATACAGCAAGCTTTGAAATATAGGTCATCCCATGCATTTCCACTATGGAGTGGGAACCAAAATGGCGCCAATGGCGGGAAATTTAAATCTTGTAGTGGTGTTTTAGAATCAGTCAGTTGTTTGTTCGTTGGAGGTTAAGATTGCAATTGCACGTTTGTTGCGTTTCCGTTCATTTATATCCGTGTTTCTGCCTGTGTTAGAAAAACAGTATTTTTTAAGACTACATTTTCCTGATCCCGGTGTGATACGGTAAGTAAACTATCATTTTAATATACCTCACTAAAAGAGGTTATGTATAGGTTATCGGCAAGGATGTCCCCATTTAGCGTGCTACAAGTGGTACCGTTTTAATTGAGATGTCTAATTTACTATTTTGTGCTGATTCCGTCGTGATATTGTAAGTTAATAGGGCCGCTTAATGAACGTTTCACTAAACCTGACGATTATTTTCATATTGATTTAGTTCAAAATGTTTCTAAAACACAGAAGACACAACTATAATATATATTGGGCACTAGCAAACTTTTCTGTTATTACTCAGTCTGGTGAATGTTATCGTATTTGGAATAGATAGATGTATAATAATGAAAAACTCTTACCTCACACACTCTTAAATATTTCGTTGGCTCGCATTGATCGCGACCATAATTTTTAATCCAAATTTCTCGCATTTTTTGGTCAGCGGGAAAATGAAATAAGCGAAAACCATGTCTTGAGTGGTTAGTGCAGTTCAAACATGCACACCCTGGCATTTTTAAATCATATAACCTCAAATACACACAAGCGGTGACGTTTGTCAGTCTAATTGTGAGTAGGCACCAAAATGTCGTTGTTGGGATGACCTATATTTCTAAGCATACTACGAATATATTTACAGACCTTGTTCCTTTGTACAGTGGCTATATAAGGACAGTGTGGTCAATTTTGGTCCTGTTTCTGATTGGTTGTTTTAAAATCCGCCATTAAGAGTCGTTTTACGAAATCACACATAGTTACACAAAATTGCTTCTAAGTCCTTTATTATTGAAAGTAGCCCCAATATAAAGTGGAATGAAATAATCCTCATAAAATTCTACAGTGTTCTGTGTAAGCGAATGCCGAATTTTCGTTTGCATAAGTAAATGTCAACGAGTTAAAGTAAAATGCTTTTTGCGAAAATCGCGCATTAGTCCAAATCAAAAGCTATAATAAACTATATATAGTCTATTTTTTTGCTTTATGATTCAGAGCAGGCTTTGCATTTATATTATTTTAGCAGTGTACAACAGTTTAGTTACAAAATATAACTAACGTCAAAATCCAGGTCGCCGGGATTGTCAAGTTGACACTTCGGCAAATCTCAATAAAATGCCACGAAAAAGCAGTATTAGGTAATAGTAAAACCAAAGAGGCTATAAAACGCCGTTCTACTAATATAAAAGATATCAATGGTAACTTAAGTAAAACAGCCATCATTGGAAGAATTGGTCAAATCTTCAATGTAAGTATTAAGAATTAAACAGATATAACATTTCTAACAATTTCTTATAATGCTAGATTTCGAATGCAACGGTGTTTAATAACTAAACGAAGCAAAATCACAACTCCAGCAATAACCGAATGATAATATGAATAAAGAAAAGGAATTTCTAACTTGGGAAGATATTAAGAAGAAAATTTTGAATTTTTTACTTTGGATAATTTATTTCTGTGTGCAAGGGAGGAACTGATTATACTGGGAGTCGTTTAAAATTATACTACATATTAACAAATACGGGATATAAATACAAATTTGTGAATGGAAGAAAATTGTTGTGTGAGAAGAGTCATGTCATTTCGGCGGATTGCCTTTTAAAGGAAATGTGAAAAATGTATATTCATGTTTTTGGATGAAACTTTACCAGGATGTGACTTACTGTTGGACTCGGACAATAATGACAGGGGCTATCATAAGTGTATCAATGGTGACATTTTTAGGCAATGTTGAAAAACAGTTAATCCCTGCTTTGGCCAAATTGAATGGAAAATGTGTGGTAATTATGGATAATGCACCATATAATTCGGTTCTTATCGATAAACCACCCAATTTCTCGTCCAATAAACGACAAATACAGAAATGGTTAATTAAACGTGACGTACAATTTGATGACAAACTAATAAAGCGACAATTATGGAGTTTAATTTTACCTATACATATTGACCAAAAGCAATACTTAATTGACAATATTTTAAAACGACATGGGCATGAAGTTCTTAGATTACCTCCATACCACTGTCAATACAATCCAATTGAATTGGCATGGAGTTTATGTAAGAACTATTATAATAAGGACATAAATTCTCAGCCTCCCTCAAAAGACATAATTGCTAATTTATGGTTTAAATCTCTATCATTGTGTACAGCAAACATATGGAAAAAAAACATTGAACACTGTGAACTACTAATATAAAGTGACTGGGCAAAGCACATTGTTAAATTTATTGGTGTGGATGATATACCTCCTGTTATTATTAGGTTGGAAGAATCTGATACAGAATCGGAAGACGAGTTGTATTCCTCTTCTGAATCAGATTCTGGATGATTATCCTGAAGTGCATCCATCTAAATTCTGGTAAATTATATCTCTGAAAATGGTTCTACCAGGGTATTTTGTATTATCTCTTTATTTTGAAATGCCTGTTATATGTTTAGCATAAATAATAACTTGTACAACACAGTTCTACAAACAAAAATCATCAGCAAATTATTAATAATACATTTTTACATTAGTACATAAAAGATAGATGTCTAAAAATTTTATGACGTTTCTGTACAGTTAGATAACAATCACGCTTAAATAAACGTACTTAAAATAAAGCAATAACTTATTTAATGTCAATGGTTCAGTAATTTTAGCTCTTATTAAGTATAATAATGCTTCTAAGTTAACACATTGACAGTTCTAATGGTTTTTGACATAACTAGTGTTTTTTTCTTTGTCACCGACTACCTACACTGTTACAAAAATGCAAATGCAAAGCCTGCTCTGAATCATAAAGCAAAAAAACAGACTATAAATGTCTTAATGCCAAAGATTATTGCATCAAATTAAAGATAATTTGAGTTCGACAACGTGAACCGTGCCGATCGGACGTTGTGTGAGATAGTGAAGCGAATTTAGCAACAACTATTACTAAAATTATAAGTGTTTGTTAACCGTAAACTATAACGAGATAAACGCATAACTTGACCGAATAGGTCAGGTACGTGACCGCCAGCCGCTATCTACGCGCTATCGAGTAGATAGCGGACAATCCCACATGCGTTTTAACCAGTGCAATTCAACATATAACTGTAAGTAGAAATATTTTGAAAAATGCCAGAATTGCCACCAGTACAGATAAAGCCACCAACATTAATTTACAAAGAAGCTAATGCCACTACAATGGACATTGATAGTAATGACCCTAGCAAAAGTAATTCTAAAAAACGCGGCCTTTCTTCACCAGATGATGACATTAACAAACGTTACATGTTTAATAACGAAACCCTGCTCTCCGAAAATCGATTTTATACGCTGCAGAATACCCCAGAAAATTCTCAGACTAATTCTAGTGAGTCTCCGCTCCAAAATAAAGAAACGACCACAATTGAAACATCAAAAGTTCCACCAATATTTCTCCCAAATGGCACGCATCATCAGAATATAATTAAGGATATCAAAGAAGTTATAAAAAAGGCCGACTTTACCACAACCTACAGAGGCACTCAACTAAAGATTAATTTAAGCAGCCCAGATGACTACAGCGCACTTACTAAATTTTATGATCAAAATAAAGTAAACTATTATACATATCAACTACCAGAAAATGCAAATATGTCAGTAGTAATGAGAAATGTTCCAGTCTCTATCACCAAGGAGGAAATATATGCTGAGTTGCTTCAACTGAAGTATCCGGTGATTAAGGTAACCAGGTTACAAAATACAAAGAAAATACCTATACCCATTATTGCAATCGAACTTCAAAAAACTGAAGGAGCCAAAGAAATACTCAATTTAAACAGATTATTACAATGCGTGGTTGCTGTGGAACCGCGGCGTAGAAGTAACGAAACACCACAATGCACCAACTGTCAAAGAGTGGGGCATACAAAGAACTACTGCCATCTCCCACCTCGATGTGTCAAATGTAAAGAACACCATCATTACAGCAACTGCCAAAAATCTAAGGAAGCCAAACCAGGTTGTGTTAACTGCGGGGGCGAGCATACGGCCAACTATGGCGGATGCCCTTATATTAAATCTTTTAGCAAAAACACCTCCCAACGTTACCAATCAGCACAGAACTTTCCTAGAATCAAACCAACCAATTCTAACGCATCCATAACTGGAAATGTTACCGCAAATCGCACATACGCCGAAACCGTGATCAATAACACAAATGACTCTCCTCAAACAACAAACCTTAATCCTATTATTACAAACATTATCCACACTATTTTACAACTATTAACACCATACATTGATCAAATAAAAACCGCAATAATGTCAATAATCCCAATGTTGTTCAATGGCGGGAAATAATCAAAAATATCTACAAAAGTTAACACTAGCCAACTGGAATGCAGATGGACTAAAAAACAAAAGGTCAACATTTATATCATTTATTGCAAGACATAATATAGACATTATTAGTGTCACAGAAACACATTTTACCCCAAACGAAAAATTCATGATACCTGGATACCGGATCTTCAGAAAAGACAGAGAAACAGGAATAGGCTGGGGCGGTGCGGCAATAATAGCTAAAAATAACCTTTTAGTTACAATACATGACTTGCACGATGTCAACAACATAGAAGCGATAGCAATTAAAATGAAAACAACAGACAATACCATAATAAAAATAATATCAGGATATAAACCACCAAATAAAAAACTTCAAAAAATAGAACTGCAAAACATATTTACAGGCACAGAGCCCACTGTTCTAATTGGTGACCTTAACTGCAAAAACAGCAACTGGGGATGCAGAAAAACAAACCCTAATGGCTCCAAACTTGAGAATCTTGCATCAGAATTGGCAATTCAAATTGCAGCACCCACAGATTATACCTATTATCCCTATCGAGTAGATCATTCTCCTGACATTTTGGACATAGTTCTCCACAAAAACCTAACCACACCCATCAACCAACTGGTCGTAACTGAACTTGATTCAGACCATCTCCCAGTAATTATTACATTAGGCTGCACAATCCAACAATACCCTAAAATTCCCAAACTAATAAATGGCCCAATAAACTGGAACATATTCCAAGCATTCATGAAAACATCTCTGATATGTCCAGTTAATCTAACATCACCGGATGACATTGATAATGCAATTGAAAGATTTAATGAAAAGGTAACACAAGCAGTTTGCAATGCCACCACCACCAACCGATCGCGTAAATACTTTAATTACTTAACCCCCCCAATTGAAATATTCAACCTAATCAAGGAAAAACACAGAACAAGAAGACTATGGCAAAGAACACGGGATCCAGCAACCAAAGCCAGACTAAATCAGTTAATAAGAATAGTCAAAGAACAATTGGATAATCACAAAATTCAATCTTACAACTACTATATTGAAAATTTAGATCCAGGGGACCCGAACATGTGGAGAGCTACCAAGAAAATTCTTCGGCAACCTCAAACAATACCAACGATTCGAGTAAACGGTCAAGCATATACCGAAGATCAGGAGAAAAGCGAAGTGTTCGCCATACATTTGGAGCAAGTGTTCACCACCACCTTTGAGCAAAACAACGTGGACCATATTGAACAAGTACAACGTGAAGTTAACACCAATGACAACAACAATATTACACCAATAGATCCAGCCTCTCCAGCGGAAGTCAAAGAATATATCAAAAAGTTGAAAACCAATAAAGCCCCTGGAAAAGACAAGATACCTAACATCGTGCTAAAAAACCTTCCCCCTAAAGCAGTAGCCTATCTAACGGCAATTTTTAACGCTTGTTTACGAATAACATACTTTCCAAAAGCATGGAAACTAGCGCACGTCCTGATGTTTCCTAAACCCAAGAAGAACCACAATGATCCAACAGCATACAGACCAATAAGTTTACTATCGACTGTATCTAAGCTTCTAGAGCGAGTCATTCACAGACGCTTGATTAAATTTCTGGACGATCACAATGCTATACCTCCAATGCAATTTGGATTTAGAAACTGGCATTCCACTAACCACCAGGTTCTAAGACTTGTTGAAATTATTGAAAGAGGGTTTGAATACAAAATGCATACGCTAATCGCATTTGTCGATGTTGCACAAGCCTTCGACCGAGTATGGACGGACGGGCTAATATATAAACTGCTAAAAATGAACGTTCCCTCATACTTACTGCAAACTATAAAGTCATTTCTTACCAACAGAAGCTTCCAGGTAAGGATTGGATCGTACTTGTCCACCCCACGACAAATTAAATCAGGAGTTCCTCAAGGCTCAATTCTGGGACCAATCCTATTTAACACCTTTATGTCAGATATCCCAACCATCCCTAATAATGACCTTGCGATGTATGCTGATGATACAGCAATAATAGCGCAAAATACCGACATATATCAAGCAAAAGAAACTCTCCAAGTAGGCATAAATAAACTAACAGAGTGGTTTAAACGCTGGTGCATTACTATAAACGCTAACAAATGTGAATGCAAAATTTTCACGCTCCGCAGACCCACGGATCCACCCAATATAATAATTGATAACACCCCAATTCCATGGAACCCTAAGGATAGCGCTGTTAAATATCTTGGCATGTATCTGGATCGGAGATTAACATGGAGCCTCCACATTAACAAGAAGCTGACAGAATCATACGCAAGACTCAGCATGCTGTATACAATCCTAAATAAGAGATCTTCACTTAAGACTAAATGTGGAATACTTATATACACTGCAATCATCCGTCCGATATTCACCTACGGCTGCTGCATTTGGAGTACAACATCAAAAACAAACCTGCGCAAACTACAGGTTTTGCAAAATAAAGTGCTCCGTATTATCACGAATGCTGAATGGTTCGTTAGGAACACACAACTACACAGGGAGTTGGGCATCCCAACAATACAAGATTTCATAAATAACAGATCCAGGAAATTCTACGACAACATCAACCAATGTAGTGGTGCAACACACTATGGACTAGGTGCTAAATCAATTCATAAAAGACTGAAGCGGAAGTTACCAATAGACCTACTAGGAAGTGATAGTGACAGTGAATAAATTTTCGTTCAGCGAGCATGAACAATAAACAATACTGACATACAGTGTTTAAATTTAGTGAAAGGTGCACTTAGCACCACTAGTGCAATCTACAGTGACAACCCCCAATTAACTGTACCATGAATAGCAACTATTGCTGAGCTGGTAGAAGATATTAAAAAAAAAAAAAAGATAATTTATGGGCTACGTAACACTGAATATTCTATTCCTCTAAATTAACTGGTAGAATAAATACAACGGTTAGATTGTGAATATTAAAAAAAAATTGTTGAGTTTTTGTACGTAATCTCTGTGTCGATCAACGCAAAATGTTGTCAATTTTCGTTTTCTATGTACAAAAACACAATAAAGAAGATAAAAAAGGACACCTTGACTGATATTCCAATATTAAGTTGCTCGTTAACGAGAATTTTTAATCGCTGGTAGCGATTCCTTACGTTTCACATCGTCTCTTGCCGTTTAATTCTGTTTAAGTTATATTATTGACATTCTTGTAAAATTAATGTTACACTGCACATTTTTTGACCACCTCATAAGTATTGCACAAATTTTCGCGTTCGTGGGTGTACAGCGCTCTGCAAAGCATCTCCGAATTTCACATATGTCCAGTCCGTATAAAATGACGTTTATGTCACAATTTAGCAGATTGACGTTTGTCTTACAATTTAGCAGGCCGTGCACAGAACAATACCTAAGGGCGTGGCTGGTTGTTGTAGAGACGGCTCTTAATGGCTTCCTTTTTTAAAATTGACCACACTGTCTTTATATAGCCACTGTATTCCTTTGTAGCTGTTGTGTGCTATGAATAATGCAGTTTATTCAATGCCCCTATTACATGTCACATGAACTACTAGTATTAATCTAATACTATAACATCTTTCCCTTTATAATAACTACATAATTCTTAAACAATAAACAAAACATAAGTATCCAATAAACAACATATAAGTATCCTAATCTAAATATCGAGCCGGCCTCTTCACCACTCGTCCGCTTCTTGACGTCATGCTGGTTGAATCTATTTCGACCGTCTTTCGAGGATCTGGCGATTGGTATCTGGGACTTCTTTCTTCGTCCATGTCGTTTGTTTTTGTTATGTCTTCTTCATCGTCCACTATTGTACGTTGTCGTCCTAATTGTGTGTTTTGTATGTCTATCATCTGGCTTTCTTTTTGAGCATTATCTCCATCTATTTTTTCTTTTAAATGTTCTCTATTCCGTCGGTATGTTGTACCACTTTTTTCTACTTCATATGATCTCGAACTTAATTTGTTTTTCACTCTTGCTTCCTGCCATACTTCTCCTGTTGGTAGGGGTTGCATGTAAACTTCTTCACCAACCTCTAAATCTGGTAGAGCTCTAGCTTTTTTATCATATTTGTTTTTATACTGTTGTTTTTTGTGTTTGATTTTGTCGGTTACCTTTTCTTCAATTTTTGGTTTCAGTAATTCTGGTGCACTTGGAATAGAATTTCTTGTTCTTCTGTTCATTAGCCGTTGTACTGGACTGGCATCCATGTGATGTGATGGAGTGTTTCGCCAATCTAAAATGGCTAACCACATATCGGTTTCTTCTTTTTGCGTCTTTTTAATGATTTTCTTGGCAATCTTTACAGTTGCTTCTATTTTTCCATTTGATTTACTGTTATATGGAGATATGGTTGTATGATTTATTTCCCATTCTCGAGTAAACTTTCTGAATTGTTTACTAACAAATGAAGTCTGATTATCGGTCACTAAGATTTGTGGTATTCCATGCCTACTAAAATGTTTCTTTAATTTTCTTATTATGGTTTCCGATGTTGAATCCTTTAATTTGTTTAGTTCCCAAAAATCTGAATAATAATCTGCTGTTACCAGATACTCTTGATTCTTTATTGTAAATATATCTGCACAAACTCTTTGCCAAGGAAGCTCTGGTGTCTTATGTGTTTGCATGGGCACTTGTTGTTTTGTCGAGTATTGTTGGCAAATTTTACATTGCTGAACAGTATTTTTTATTTCTTCTGACATATGTGGCCAGTATAATGTATCCTTAGCTTTATTTTTGCTTGCTTCAATTCCCAGATGACTTCTGTGCGTTTTTTTCAATAACTCTGCTCGCATACTTTTCGGAATCACTAACCTTTGTCCTTTAAGAATTATTCCATTTTGTATTGTCAGTTCATCTCTTACCTTCCAATATTCTCTGGTATTAAAAGGAGTTTGTTCTTTGTTAGCTGGCCATCCTTGTTATATAATTGTTCCTAAAGCTTGTAGGTCTGGATCGCTATTGGTTTCTTTTTGTATTTGTATAAGTCTTGTATCCGTTACGCTTAAATTTGCTAGTTGGTTTATATTCTCAAATTCTTCCGAGATTTTATAGATTATAGTGTCCTTGTCCTCATATTTCTTGTTCCACTTGGTTTTGTCTACAGTTCTTGACAAAAGATCAGCTATTTTCATTTCTTTGCCTCTTTTATATACTAACTTGATGTTATATTTTTGTAACCGAAGCAACATTCTTTGTAGTCTTTTTGGAGCCTGAAGAATCGATTTATTAAATATTGATAATAGTGGCTGATGGTCGGTTTCTACTGTAATTAAGTTCTTTCCACATATATATTTTTCGAATTTTAAACAGGTGTAGACGATAGAAAGACATTCCTTCTCAATTTGAGCATAATTTCGTTCCGTTGGTGTTAACGTCCTTGAGGTGAATGCTACAGGTCGTCCTTCTTGGATTAATGCTCCTCCCACACCATATTCACTCGCGTCACATTGTAATGTTATATCTTGAAGTACATCATAGTACTTCAAAATTGGTGTTTTTGTTACTCTCTCTTTTAGAGTGTTAAAACTTGTGTCTTGTTCATGTGTCCATAGCCATATTGACTCTTGTCTCAATAATTGTCTTAACGGTTCACATATTGTAGCTAAATCAGGCATAAATTTCATTAAATAATTAATGAATCCTAAGAAGCGCTGTAACTCCTCTTTATTTGTAGGTTTTGGCATGTTCAAGATTGCTTTAATCTTTTCGTCATCTGCTTTAACACCTCCTTCTGTTAGAATATGTCCTATATATTTAACTTCTTTTTGTTTATATCTGATTTTTTGTTTGTTTAACTTTAAATTTATGTTCCGAGCTCTTTCCATTAGCCTTTTAATGTTTTCATCATGGTTGCGTTCTGCCGTTTCAGATGTATTTCCTTCACCATATATTAAGATATCATCAGCTATTACAATTACTCCTGGTAAATCTTGGGTGTGTTCATGTAAGCGCCTTTGAATTCCTCAGGTGCCGGTGCAATACCAAACGGAAGCCGGTTCCATCGATATCTACCGAACGGTGTATTGAATGTCGTCATCTTGCTACTTACTTTATCCAATTCGATTTGCCAAAATCCATGTTTAGCATCAACTACTGTGACTATTCAATTCACCTGTCACCTGTCAAAAAGTGACCAATGAAAATCCAGAATTCTGACGTTTCTTGACCAATCAAAAAATATCAGTGGATATATCTTCCTAGAAGGTATTCAAGTGACTATTTTTAACAAATGCGATTTTTATTAGAAAAAGTCGACATTAGTGTTCTTTTACTATAGAAATTGCGTAGTTTGTTGCTAGATTTACTGAAAACTAATTTGAAAAAAATAGTTTGGTTCATTAAATAGTCCCTCGAATACCATTCTTAGTCAAAGTTAAGTAGATTATTTTTGCGGTGGTATCACTACTCATGTCCATTGCGCTTGGGATTAGACCTCGTGCTAGCGCACTCGTCCTAATCGTACCCAAGCGCAATGGACATTCGTGACACCACCACAAAAATAGTCGACATAACTTTGACTACTCATGGTATTATAAGTGAATATTTTGCATTTGTTAACTTGGGAAGCATTTCTTCAATTGTCGGCATTGGATAAACTGAGCGTTTTAATGCTCTATTTAAATTTCTTGGATCCAAACAGATGCGCATTTTATTGTTCTTGTTAACTACTACCATGCTATTCACCCAGTCGGTGGGTTCCGTTTCTTTTGTAATTATCTTTTGTTTTTCTAATTCGTCCAATTTGTTTTTCACTTTCTCTGAGATAGGTATTGGTAATCTTCGTGGCGGATCTTTCATTGGTTCTACTTTTTTGTTTACTTCTAAATGATACTTTTTTGGTATCTTTCCTAGACCTTCAAATACATCTGGATACTGTTCTGTCAAATTATTTTTTGTTAAGATATTTATTTGATCTATTTTACACAAGTTTGCATTTATCGTAATTAAACCCAACTGTCTACAAGTTTCAGCAGATAATAATGGAGCTTGTTTATTTTCAGTATCTATGATTTGAAACTGAATTTTACATTCTTTACCTTGAAATTTAGCATATGCATGCGACTGACCTATTGGTTCAATTAATTGACCACCAAAACATCTGAGTTTAATAGTTGACTTCTTTAAATTTTCTTTTGTCTTCTTAGTCAGTTTTTTATAACTTTCCCATTCCATAACATTGCAGGTTGCACCAGTGTCTATTTGAAATTTAAAAGTTTTTTCTGTAGCACCTCTTCGCAATACTAGTTTTGTGAATAGTTCTTTCTTTTTGTCGTTTTTATTTGTAATGGCATACACGCTTTGGGTTTCTGAATCAGTAGAACTATCTTCTGTACTCGATTCTTCCGTATCTTCTAGTTGACGTACTTTTTCTTTCTTGCTAGTGCTTTTGCACACTTCCATAAAATGGTTCCTTTTCTTGCATTTTTTACATTTTTTTCCAAATGCTGGGCAGAGTGTTGCTGTTTTACCATGTTTTGTACCACAATATTTGCACTTTGCTTTATTGTATTTACTTTCCTGGTTAATTTTATTGGTCGCTTCCCCAAATTTGTTCCGTTGCATGTCTTTTAGTTGAGTTTCTGTTTGTTCGCTGATTCGACACATTGTCATAGCTGTTTCCAATGTTAGTTTTGTATCCAGTAATAGTTTTTTGCGTACACTATTGTCCTGTATGCCTAACACTAGTCTATCTCGTATGAGTTCTTCGGTTAAAGATCCATATTCACAAGATTTGGCTGCTTCCCTCAGTCGATTTATATATGAATCTACCTGTTCGTCTTCCTCTTGTTTCAATAAATTAAACACGTACCTATTGTATATTATATTGTTTTGCGGCTGAAACTGTTTTTCCAACGCATCCAATATTTTTTTGGTCGTATCCAAAACTTCAGTGCTTCGTAGCGGCAGGTTTTCATAGATTTTATATGCTTCTTGCCCTAGTAACGTTAACAAAGTAGCAACTTGTACGTGTGGTGGTTTACTCACCAAGTCTGTGGCTATGGCATAATTTTCGTAAGAAAGCCGAAAATATTTCCAATTTTCGTTCATTTCAGGTCCATTTTTCACCTTCAGTGCTTGCGGGCACGGTAATGTTGACATTTTTACATATGATTTATTTGAACTACTCGCTGTTTAGGTCGTATGTATTTGTGCGATTTCGTCTTGCATTTACGTCTAACTTCGTTCCTAAAACTGTCGCGTAGCTTGCATTAATTTTCGTACCTGGTTCTGCTTCGATCCGGGTTTTGCTTCTGCTGCTTCGCTTCTCCTTGAGCGGTTCTCTTGGTTCAGGTGGTTTCCTCTAGTTTAATTCACTTTTGTCCAGTCCTTTGAATTAAAAAAGCACCACCGCTGTCACCATGTTGTGTGCTATGAATAATGCAGTTTATTCAATGCCCCTATTACATGTCACATGAACTACTAGTATTAATCTAATACTATAACACTTACCATCAGTTCAGCAATACATTCATATAGAGAAGGGACTACTTCACATTCTTGATTCTGAAACAACAAAATTATGTTTTATTAACATGCTGATTGCACGTGCTTTGTAGTATTAGTATTTAAATTGAAACTTCTCTGTTGATTCAACGGCATATATTTTAAGGAGTTTCCAAAGAAAATATTAACAATGATGAAATGGCGAAGATTAAAATATCAGATTCTAGCATCAACTTTTCGTTCCTTCTTTTTGTAATTAAAACTGCAAATTTTAACATCTGCAGTTATAACTAAGTGATATTACAATACTGTATAAGCATTTCAGGTGACTGAAAACATTTCTATATTTTTATTAAGGGTTGACTTCCAAACTGTTGTATTCCCACTTCACTATTTTCCACCTAAAAAATAGAGAATACTACACTTCAATTGTATATATTTTACAACACTATTTGTTAAAAAATAACTAACATATCAAATTGGATTTGAGAGTTGTTTGAGTTTTAAAAATTTAAAATCATAAAAATATTCAAAATATTAGCTGACGATATACCATTCGTTACTCTTTCCAATTACTACAATTCAAGCTTAAAATTTGTAATTTCTGGTCATGCTTATACATATTGCATTATTGACGTACCTATGTTATATTGCATGATTTATATAACTTACAATTTTTTGCAAAACATGATTACTACATTTTTTATAAGATGTTAACTCACCACGGTCTCGGTAGTGCCTTCATTTTCAAATAGAGGAGTTTCCACTTCAGGTTGAAAAGGCAACACATTTTTTATTCATATGTATTAAATTGTATTTCATATTCAAATTAAAATTATTTTATATAATAAACTTTTAAATATTTACATAAAAAGTGAAATTGTCATATACCGCTCTCATTATGACGAAAATGAACCACGTATGATTACTTGTTGCTATTTAACTGCTATTCTAAAATTACATTTAAATATAGTGCTGGATTATATTAGTACATTTCTAGGATAATTAAATATTCGCTAACAGACTGAGCATGATATATTGAAACAAAGTGATTCGCAAAATGGCAAAAAAGTTCTTCCAAGGGGTGTTATAGGTTCTCGAAGAATATTACATACTTTAGGTGATTTTTAATTACAGGGTTATATTTGCTTTGATCATAAAATAGAGTGATATACATTTTATTATATTACTTTTGTAACACATCAGGATAGGGTTTCTAGGTATTATATAGAAAATCATTTAAATCTTCTGAATTAACATTTCAATCTTTATTTTGGAAAAACTGCAGTATGGCGAAAATTCTAATTATGCAAATATTCAAAGTTGAAATTTTGTGAAAACACATGTTTCGAGGCTTAAAAATTTCAAAACTAGTGGGTACAAAATGTCTACCTGCAAAGGATGCATACTTATGAGCTACAGCCTAAACGGTTCAGTAATATTCTAGTTTTAGAAAGAGTACAACTCTTTGAATTTGTGAATTATAAATACACTAAGATATTTTTATTTTCTTATCGTCTTTCAATAGACCTTCACCGGTAGAATTTAACGTCGTATATTGCTATAAACTAAATCCAAAATTTACGTTCGTGTGATTTAAAGAAAACTGTACACATATTTTTCCTTTAATTCATTTGTGGCCATCTTCCAGATGTTACTAGAAGCTGTATTTCTGCCCATATATTCATATACTATGAAATCAGTCAGTCAGTTGTGTGTGCTGCTGAAATTTCTAACCAATATTTCAAGTTAAAACGTGTCGGCAACCCGTTTTTACTAATTTTATGTTAATTATATAAGCATAGTTTCAGTAGACGCTTCAGACTGAATCTTTGCTTCCATTTCATAATTAACGCTTATCAACTTGTCACACTTGTACAATAGTAACACTTTTTTTCCTTCACTAAGCACTTTTACCCCCCCCCCCCCCCCCCCCGCACCTGGGACCGCTTTTCGCATTACATCAAGGGATGTGGGCTTAAACTATCATGCCTTAACTAAGTGAGAACCAGAGCACCCCACCGGAAGTCGAACTCCATCGAGAGGTCGAAGTCTCACTGTGACTTCAACTGCGAGCTGCTGGAGCGCTGGCCCATTGAGACCCCACAATAGTAACATAACCGAGCTTTTACAGATCATGACAAATGTTTCATTTTATAAAACAAAACCTTTTATTGTTCATGTTCCCGTTTTGGAAGATGAGATTCTGATGGTGATGAGAGAACTCAGATCCAGAAGGTGGAACAAATAGCTTTGCTACGAAAATTGTGACTCCAAAAAGTTACTATAAAAAAATACCACACACTTGTACAAACTACCCTCTCTGAAGTGTATACCAAGGTCATCTGATTCAGCATAAAAGTCGCGTCGATGTGCCAAATCGCACCAGTGTTCCTCTATCTGTATTAGTTAAATTAAGCGTTTCTTTATTGCTCTTCTCAGATCGGGGCTATAAAATTATAAATCATTAAGACGCAACTTGAGATCAATGTTCATATAATCTTATTTATTTATTTTGACTTAGAGAAGACGTCCCTAGAATAGTGCGGTGCGATTTTGAAACCCCTGTGTAATGTCATAAGGAAATAACTATTAATTAAACAAAATCCAATACAGCACTCACTGTTTTACCAACGGTTAATTTACTGGGGCATCAATCTTTGTTCACTGTTCATAATGTCTGGGGTAACATCTCAACATAACATAATTTATTGTTGAATTCAAATGTTGACCACTTCTGTGGTATTACTATTTATTTATTTATTTTCAAATACCATACGAAATAATTTTCAAATAATCTAACTGATTTACTAATTATAATGTAATAGCATAACGTGCAGCAGTCTATTGCCAACCCTATCCATAATGAGATACACAAATGTTGTTAAGTATTAAGTTAACATGAACATTTTGAAATTTGTTATACATTAATAATGACGATGTTTTGTGAAATGGCAAAAAAACATTAATTTACTAACACATAATCAAAGTTTAACAACAATTGGCAGTTGTAATAAAATTACGTACCCATTCCTCCATAGGCGTAGGTGCCGTGTTTGATGGTGTACCATTGTTGTCCTGAAATTTTAATACAACATTACTTTAAATAGAGTATTATGGTTAATTAATTATTAGTTTCAAAAATGATAATTTATATATTTACAGGGTAATTTTCAACATATACGCATAAACTTGGGGATTTATTCCGCATGTCAAATAATGACTAATAAGCAAAAATAATTGCAATCAAAGATTTTTTAGTTTCATAGATATCAGCGAAATTTATTTGCAAATAAATTGTATTTTCTTTTCAGGTGAATTACCTTTTTTGTTTATAATACGTTAAAAATTTACTAAGCACAGTTGTCCATAATGAAAAATTATGGCCCTATACAAAATTGCAGGAAGTTCTACCTACTTAGATCAAACCGTCATCTTCTACAACTTGCACTTATAGTCATTATTTGACATGAGGAATAAATCCCCAAGTTTATGCGTATAAATTGTGAATCATCCTGTATATATAATACAGACGTTTAGCAACTCTGCTATTGTATCTAACTTCTCCATGAATATGATGCATATCTACTTGCTCCTCAAAAGTGCAGTTCTCTATATTGTAATTTTAGTAATAATACAGCGCAAACCGAAAATACGAAGAACAATTCAACTCATTATTCACCAAACAAAAAAAAAGATTACACTATAGATTACACAAAAAATTTCAAGTATTATTTAATAAAGTCTCAAAATGTCATGTATATTCTAGTAAACGGCAATAAGAAATTATTTTTCACCGTTGAAGATTAATTGAAATCTATAATTCTCCTTTGAAGACGTCATTATTTGAAGCATTATTTAAATCTATTTGATGAAGATTTTTACATTGATTTAATTCTGTGAGCATGATTGTCTGACTAAAATATACAAAATATCTCGACCTATATGTATCGTGTTGCTCTTACACCTAAATGCAAAAATATTTCAACAAAACTAATAGAGAACAGTGATTATTGGAATATTGTTTCGAAATTGCGTCTTAAGGGTATTACATCCATGAGAAGGATAATGGAAAAACATATTGCTATAGGTAGATTACTCATCTGAAGCAGCACAGTTCAATATTTAGATTGAATTGTATCAAAGCTACTGCTCTCGTGGCTTTTAAAGAAAACTACCATTTTTATCAAGAAAAGGTTTTCAAATATGTAACTAGAATTTAGGAAAATATCGACTCAAAAAAGCTGCGTTTCAAAACATCACCCACACCTGCGTAAACTACCCTTTCTAAAGTTTATACCAATGTCATCTAATTCAGGATAACAGTCGCGTTAATATGCCAAATCGCACCAGTGTTGAACTATCTGTATTATTTAAATTAAGCGTTTGCGTATTACCCTTCTCAGATTGGGGCTATAGAATTATAGATTATTTGAGAAGCAAATTGAGATCAATGTTCATAGGAACTTTTTTGTTTATTTTGACTTAGAGAAGACGTCGCTAGAATAGTGCGGTGAGATCCCTGTATAATTTCAGAACGAAATAAACATAAATGCCACAACTATTAATTAAACAACATCGAATACAGCACTTACTGTTTTACTAACGGCTAATTTACTGGGTCATCAAGATTGATTTGTAGTATTAGTATTTAAATTGAAGCTATTGTGTTGATTATTTCCTTCATATCAATAATAATGCGTAATCACCATGGTTTCTGTCAGTTTAATAATGACTAAAATTCAAACGTCAAAATTTAACCGCGGTTAAATTTATGTCAAAATTTAATCGCTTGTGTATAATTTTAACATGATCATTAAAGGTACTTCACCAACTGAATTTGATCTATTTATTCAGGAAATAATCACTCCGAACATCCCGCGTGCATGTAAACTAGCCTGAATAAATTTTGACGATTTTCTGTCAGAATGTTTTGCTCTGAAGAAATATATCTCGTAAATTTTCCGCTTCAAAATCCCTCGTGCTGCGCACTCGGGATTCTTGTTGAGCGGCAAATTTACTTGACAAATTTCTTAGCAAAACATTCTGACAGAAAACGTCAAAATTTAATCGGCTATTTTAATGCACTTGGGATATTACTGTTGATTATTTTTTTCGTAGCGATCTCAACCAATCAGAAAGCTGGATTTAGTTAAGTTATCTTGTATAATTTCGATTATACAAAATCGATTATACTACAGTAACTTCACTAGGCGACGCAATACGTAACTTTTGTCAACTTAATGTTGTTTTCATGGAGATGACGTTCAGCTAGGTTAATACAAACAAATCGAGCTGCCACTAAAATATTTATTTGATCCTAATATTAAAATTTACTCAAAAAATAATCAAATCGAATACAATGCGTACTTCGAACAGGTTATACTTCTCAAACTTCCTGCACAATAACAAATCGTGTCAGTTTGACAGAATACTCCTCCCGCTGACGCGGTCGGACTATTTAATCTGTCAAACTGACACTCTTTTATTATTGTGCAACAAGTTATCGACATATAACCCGATAATATCGAAGTACTTAGAGTATTACTTCTGATTATACGGAATATATTTTAAGGAGTTTCCAAAGAAAATATGAAAAATGATTAAATGACGAAGATTAACATATTAACTTCTAGAATCAACTTCGCGCTACTTCTTGTTTCAATTAAAACTGCAAATTTTAACATTCATAGTTATAACCAAGTGCTATTGCAATACTGTAAATATAAGCAATTGCAAGTGGCTAAAAACGTTTATATATTTTTAATAAGAATTAACTTACAATATATTCTGGGAAATCTATGCTTTCAAACTGAGGTATTCCCATTCCACCATTTTCCGCCTAAAAAACAGAGAATACTGTATTAATACGTTGTAATATTTCACAACTCTATTATTTAACAAAATAACTAATACATCAAATTACATTTGAGCTTTGAGTTTAAGCTTTACAAAATTAAAATCATATGCAGCTTCCAACATAAAAATGTTCAAAATATTAGCTGACGATATAACATTCGTTACTCTTTCCGATAACTACAATTAGATCTTAACATTTCTGGTTGTTTTTATATTACAGTATTGACGTATGTTATATTGCCTAATTTATGCAAATTGGAATTCACTGCAAAACATGATTAATACATTTTTTATAAGTCGTTAACTTACCACGGTCTCGGCAGTGACTCCATTTTCAAATAGAAGAGTTTCCACATCAGGCTGAAGTGACAATAATTTTTTTATGAATATACATATCTTATAGAATTGTCTTTCAAAAACTTAATTTAAACCCTACCGTATTATAAAATATACTTTTATGTGCTAAATAAATCACGGAAAGTTTGGTTTGGGAGCTTCATTTGTAACTGTTCCTACAGAAAACACTAGAAGAAATATCCCGATTATCACTTATTTTCGTTAGTGGTAATTATTTTAGGCGCTTGAGGTTCCTTAAAAAATGACAGAGCTTGGTTATGTGTTTACAGGAACCTTTCGAATTCCAGATTACCTCGATTTCTCCAAATTAAACTCTACAATTCTACATTTGGTTGTAGCGTGTTTAAAATAAATTTGGGTTCTCTAATATGTTTTAAAACCTATCATTATGAATAAGTCATTATGTTCAGTTCTTTAAGCCTATTGTACCTAGTACTTATAGTAGTCCAGTTCCAAAATTAGAACCATTTTATAGTAGCTATAAAACTTGTTTTGAGTAAAAATGATAAAAATTACACTGTCCTATTTAAAACCATAAACCATAAATGAGTGCACATACTAATGTTTACGTATGTGAATGTACTACAGCGCCAATGTCTTGTAGTAACTCTAAACACTTTGTTAATAAATTGGCCCTTTCGGAACCAGTGGGCCCTTAATTAAAAAGTATCCAACTGGTACTTTCCACCCACCATTTACAGCTACTTCCATATTATACTAATGCATTTTTTGCAAAGTTGCAAATTATCATTTTGATGATACATGTCTGTACCCATGTCCACTCCTCAAAAAAAAAAAAATTATTGTCAAAAAGGACTTGTTCTCTTATCCACATTTCGTCTATAACTAAATTTAAAAAATTGCTTTCAATGTTCAACTGTTAAAGATATTTGCAGCTAAACATGTGTTGAAAAATTCCATCTTGAATTAAAAGACTTGGTTAAAAATGTAATTGTAGAAATATGTTTCAACACTTCTGCGTCTTCTGCAGTCTACACGGTTTAATACGAATAACATATTAAAATCTTGAATTTAAAAAGTAGTTGCAGCTGTAAAATTTGTACCATTTTTCTTCCTTTTCCTATTAAGAATATCGCTAATTGAGAAGAACAATACAGTCTCTGCGTATCTTCCCAAAGTAGAACAATGAAAACCATATCTAAAGCTTCATGTTTAAATATTTCAAGGAGAAATGTTGATAAATTTGTGAGCGCTGATTTATTTTATATATCTATGGTTACTTATTTAATTGATTTTTCGTTGACCGCTTGATAATTTCAATATTAATGAACTATTTTTCCTAAAAAAGGATGGATTAATAGACGTCATTAATACACTGTTTTTGATTAATACACTCTTTTTCATTAATTAACTGTTTTTGTGATTTTGACGTTTTGATGATATTTTGCATGGAGGTTAGTTGTATTAATCAAATTTTTCGCCACAAAAAAAGATTTTGCGGTCAACGAAAAAAATTTTTAATCAACTCGTTTGTTAATGGGCGATTAATAATCTCAACTATTAAAGGCACTCACTCGCTATCGCTCGTTCGTGCTTCAAACAGTTTCGATTATTAATCGCCTTCATTAACACACTTGTTGGTTAAATAACTATAATACATTTCTTAATGGAAAATTGTAAAAGTAGAGACTCCATTTTGACGTCTATAAAACTGGTGCATTATTAGCCTTTTTCATGGAAAATATAATGGGATTCATTGCAATAAATGGAAAATTTGTTAACAAAATATTGTGGACAGCTTTTGCAAAACGTCTTGGAGGAAAGGTTTAATACAAATGACAGATAAATTGTGCTGGTCATTCAACTTGCACATGCGCCTTACATGTGAGAGGCTATATTTCTTAAATTCATTAAATAATCTGTAATTATAATTAGTATCTACATTCAAACAGTTCAAATTTGAAGACATCTTGAATTTAGATGAGTAAAACTGCAGACTGAGAGCAAAGCTTCGCAATTCAGGTGAATATCTTCTTTTTGGAAATTTCGCTGTCCGCTGGACTATCATACATGCGTTGTGTTGGTTGTTCTGCAGGAAATATTTTGAGACATGCACGTGCAACATAAAATACTAGACGTTGTAGGGCAGTTCTTGACAAGCTGGCCGCTTTCGTGTCACCGGTAGTACTTTCGTACCACTTCTTGTGTTACTTCTGCCGTCTTTTTGAATTGAGCGTGTTTTTACACCAGACTTTTCTTGAACATTAAACGCTGCTTTGATGTTTTGTTTAATGTGCAATCGCATCTGTATTAACCAGCCTTTGTCAGTTTGTTAATCGTTCGTTCTTCCAATGGAACCAATTCCCAAACATGTGTAATTTCGAAGTAGCCTATTTGGGGAGGAAAGTAGACACTATTCTAGCCATCAACAGTAAATTTGGCAACTCTGTTTTCGTAAGTCATTTAAGCTCATTAATTTCTCGGACTTTAAAACGTTTGTGAAAACCAAACATTTTCATTTTCATGCATATAATTTTGGTGAGGCACTTCTAGAATATTCTACTTGCAGGTCTTTCTTTCTGATGGCAGTATCGGGAAAGTGTAGTTTTTGAAACTGCAAAGACTTTTAAGGCTTGTAGGTAGCCCATTTGCTTTTCATTAACAGCAGCAAAAACGTTTATCATGTCATCCTGCCACTCTTGTTTATTTCTGTTCAAGCATCCTTTGCCAATTAACCTATAGATCGTTTACAAATGTGGAATAGCCCACTAGACGTACTCCATACTATACCCAGTAACAAACCTGCTTAATGAAACAATTACATTTCTGCTTTTTTTTCAACACAAACTACTGTAATCGTTATATGTCTATTATATGCCTGCACATATGTGGAAGATGTAACCACATTTTCAAATAATTTCAATATCGATTGCAACCACAACTAGAAAAGTGTCTACTTACCGCTCAAATTGAGACACTGGTCAAAACCATTTTTAATTTTTACTGAGGTTATGTTGAATAATACAGCTTCTACAGTTTCTTACCACTTTTATAAAAGTTAAGGAAATATAGTAATGCATTCATAACACAGGTGTCGCATATAAGATGATCAGTACCTTGATATTGCAAATTACCGGTCCTTTTCCGCGATCACCGCCTTCACTCCACAGAAAAAAATCTCCATAAATCTGTCAATATTTGCGTCATTCATGCTTCCCACAATGATCAACTGAGCCAAAGCATCGGTCCTACTGAATGCTTTTAAGTCAGTTTCATAGTTAGCTTGCGAAGCTTTGGAGGCCTCCGGCACTGTTGGTGGAACTCACTCTCCAGTTACAACATCGGGGACATAATAAAAGTGTGACTAGTTTTTTCCACTTAAAATATCCCACGGTACCGTCCAGCTTTTTAATCTGGGCTTTGAACTACATTCCTTGGCACTACACTAAACAGAAACCACTCCTTTTCTAGTGTCGTAGTGTCTCAATTTTATTTCAATAGCACGTTATTGCGTGTAGTATCTTCTTTCGGACAACTTTATATCTAAATATTGTAAAGAACTTACGTTTAACGCAGTAAGCAGACTACCCTTAGAGATAAACACCTGCAGCTTTTCCTGTCACAGCATGTTTGCGAGCATTCGATTCCGAGTAGGGCGCTGGAAAACAGTGGAATCGCTTGATTAGTATTGATTTTTCAAGAAGCACGCTTGGCGGATATAATTGTCGGGTAGGTTGAAGCCGTACTTGTTTTTAAACAAACGAAGCCGTTAAAACGTTAGTATTTTGCAAACGGGCACAATCACCGTTGGGTGGATCCCCCTGGCCTTGCAATAAATGAAATCCGCTGCGGCATTGTTTTCTACACTATCGACCGTGAACACCGTTGGTAAGAATGCTTCTTCTAGCTTAATTTCGCACACTAATTTTAATATTTAGGCCGGTCCCCATGGGCTAACTTGTGGCTAGCGTGACGGCCAACCTGAGGGCTAACTTAACGTCTCTCGTGAGGCTTATTCAGTCCTGCGATTTCGCCTCTACACGCTAGCCAGGAATTCCAGCTTACGTGCCGATTTTTGTTGCTACTAGCTGTCTTCTTAACAGTGGCGACCTTTGGGATTCTAAGAATTATGCAGCCAAATCCGGCTTCGAGTCTTCATGGATAGATGCAACTCACCAGGATCTCTTCTGCCGCTCGCTGGATATTTGGAACGAACTAAATTGTAAGTACATTTTCTTGTCAGCGTGTTCTTCATCGACAAAGGCAAATGCCGCAACTTTTCAGTTCTTATTAAGACCTTGGGAACTCGAACTGAAGCGTGAATTACTCTTTTGGTACATTCATTTATTAACGCTGAAGAGCGAGGATTTAATTAATTTTAAATTGCTGAAATATGCGTGTATCTGTAATCTCAAATAAGCCGCGTCTCTTGGGAGTTGTGCATTGATGTCAATTTCGATAGAACAGGTGGTTATCCTAAAGTTGTAATTTGAGCTATAATTAGCAATTTATGACTTGGAAGGTAATTCCTATTTGTGGTTTATTAATTCATTTGATAGGCAGTGGTTCTACAAACGTTAATTGCTGTCACTTGGCCTAAGGGCTTATGTATATAACTCATATGTTACTTTTGGGTTTAATTGAATGCCCCTATTGCTTGTATTTGTTTGTGCTCTGTCTGCAACCCCTCTAACATTACGAGCTACCTAGGTACGCAGCGACGCACCCAAGGTAGGTGGCGTATTATTAATCAGCTAGTTTTGTTTTTATGTTATGAGTAACGTCAATGCGTACAAAGTTTGAAAATCCTACTGTTCGATTTTAAAAACCCAAGCATTTTTGCCTAGTTCTTGCACCACGCCATATTCTGCCGAGAGTTAAAAGAGGTATCCGATGCCTTGACGACTCCTCGTTTGAGGGTGTTACAGTGTTGGAGAGTTTCTACACACTTTCTTAAAAAAAATTGTTTGAGTTTGTTACTTGATTAACTACGCAGTTTCAATCGCTCTGGGGCCATAACCTATTGAGATGAAACCACTTTTGCAGAGTAATAAAACGCAACAGTATTAAATTTTCAATTCGAATTTGAATAAAGTGAAATTTAATGAAAACATGAACATGTTCGTTCACATTTACGACGGGTGGCAAATTTCTTTAGCATCTCTCCTGTAATTTGCTTGAATGGTTCCTATATATTCATTGATATATTGCACATTTTTTCCTGTATGTTATTGTTTATCAATAAATTCCAAGTTCTAAAATTCCTTTAGCATTTTTTGCTTCTCCTATTACACCAGGTAGGTGAACAAGAATGTTCTGACTGGCCACTTTTTTCTTTGTAAAGTCGTCGATGTTTTCCATTTCCATTAATTTCCCACTTGATTTTTTTTAACTGGTACAAAATATGTTGCATTCTCTACTTCCTCTTCTTTAATATCACTAAAATAATTTTGTGTTGTCTCAGAATCGCCTTCTCTATCTTCAACACAAACGGATGCACTTGTGTATCACTTTCCTTCTTATTTCTTTTTCTACTCTTTAATCATCACTCTCCTCACAAACAAGTAGATTTAAAAGCTCTGCAATATCCTTTTCGTTCTCTAAATAATATTTTTACTTCTTGTTCCCATTGTAATATCTTAAAAAAAAGAAAAATGCAAACATAACATGAGTAAGCGTGTTTTTTCGTATATATGATAAAATTAGAAAAAGTTATTGGGGGCAAATATAAATTAGTTTCGTATGTAAAAAACGCGAAAAAAATATTTAAAAGTTAAATTTAAAAAACTTTCATGAAAAGGCGCGTGTATCTATGAGATACAAAACAGCAGTATCTAAAATCCACTGACAACTTTGAACTTTGTCATAATGACATTTAAAATTAGAATATGTAAGTAACATCAAGGATTGCCTCATTGTATGGTTGCTAAGACGTTAATTGTAGTTGCAGTGTTACCATGAGTTTGAGGGAAAAATGATATGAAAAATCTCGATGGAGTTATGAGTAGCTTTTCATATTTTGTTTCTATGACGAAAATGTACAATATCATGTTGCTAGTAGATAATAGTTATTTACTATACAAGTGGGATAACAGCATCATTATTAATATACGTGTGTGTAAGCACACAGGTATATTAATGATGCATTATCACACATGTATTGTACAAAATTTTATCTACGACTGCCTAAAATTGAGAAAAGTGCATTAAGAGAAATGCCAGATCTGTCATTTTCAAAAATATTTTAGTAGGCAAATGTCATTATGTCATTCATTTGACACTATTTCAGTTACGTAATGAAGTCATTACTCAACTCAGTTGCGTAATGAAACCATTACATAACTGAGTGGTGTAATGATCTTCTTTACCTAACTGAAATAGTGTCAAATGAGTGACGTAATGCCTTACTTGTCCCACTGGAGTAGATAAATAAAATTACAATGTATCTGATGGGGGATACATGCGCCCATCGGAAGGTTAAAAAGAAAATAATGCCGTAGTAAGAACAATATTTTTCAACTAGTTTTGTAACGGAAATCAAAAGTCCTTGTGACGCCACTGGTACCAGCTGTTTACCGCGTTTGAGAAATTTCAAAATAAAAGTGTGCGCAGCTCACCTTCAGGCGAACTCTCGTCGTGCGATGTGTAGCTAAAGAAACACATTTACTGTCATTCCAATTCACAATCAATATTTTATTTCTCAGTATCAACTCTCAAGTCGAAAGCACCCCTAACTTATTTTTCTGATAGTTTAAATTTTAAACTTGAAAAGACTTTAGAGGATACTTTGCAGTTCTGTTGTCTCTAATGGTTCCAGTTGCACTAAAACATTGCACCAGCAACATTATCATTATGCTATGATTCGTGAAAAACGATACATGTTCATGCCCCATTTTGTAAAAGTATGATTTACCATATCTGGTACAGATCTTAATTTGAATGATAAGTCATGTTTATTGTCATTTGCGTTTCTGTTGTCATTAAAAAGTATAAGCGATTTTATTTCCGTATAAGCATTGCGACTAAATGCATCTTTCACTAAAGATATTCCGAGGTCATCATCGTTAGATCAATAGTCTCTTTCGCTGGACGTGTGGTAACGACCGAGTATTAAATATCCAATAAACACCTTTATTTCGACGATAGATATAGAAAAACCATGCTTATTTTTGTTAACTGTTGCGTAGGTATCTTATTGTTTCATTAGCAGTCATTTGATATAATTTATCGGTAAAAAATAGTCAAATATTTTCATAAGCGAAACCGATGACATATTATTTTTCATCTGTTTAAATGTCTTGCCAACATTGTGGTTTTCATACTGTCGTTGAATTTTCAACCAATTTGTTGATAATCCTTGACTTTTAGTGGTTTGCAATGCTGCAAGGGGTACATTGTCTTCTTTATCAGATTTTATTTCATCGTCAGGTATGAATATTTCTGTTCTTTCTGGAATATCATGAACAATAGGACTCTCTAGATCTTCTTCGTAGAAATTATCAGTAAGTTCGTCTACATCAGGAGGTTATTCTGCAATACAATTGTCACATTCTTGAAAAAATGTATACTCCAGAGCTTCTTTCATAGTTTTAAAACATTCTCGGCCCATGTTGCAATGTTATCTAACAATTCTGAAACACTTACAAAATTGCATATATTGACTTCTACAGCACCCAGCGTCCCCGTTTGGAGGTAATTGATATACACCATCACCGTTGCTTATATATCGATGAATAACACAGCTATGGCGAATAAGTATGGGTATATATTAGATAGTTTGAAGAAAATCATATAATATGAAATTTACAAAAGTAGCTCAATTAAACTATTACGGTAATGCTTAGGCGCACTGCTGATCTCAACTGGCTTATAAATTGTCAAACTGCGTGCCTGGGCCACGAAACATAGCTAACGCATCAGAAATGACACAACGCCCTGGCACCTTTGAAGTCGAGGTTGCCGATGTCGTGACTGTCGGCCATTACTTTGGCGTTAGATTGGCGCTTATTTTAATTTTAATATTATAACCCTACTTGCTGGCGCATACAATACTAAACTTTAGCAATTTATTACGATTTATTATTTCACTTATTAATTCTTATTATTGTACTTTTAAGCTGTGGCAACATCGGGTGTTTTTAAGAACACATTCTGAACATAGGCTTAACGATTAATTACGACGCGGCGATACAAATAAACGACAAGTGGACTATAAACAAACAAATGCGTATTTACCGTTAATCTTTCCCAGATACAGGTACATATAAGTCTCGGAGACGAGTGGGTTCCTAACGCTGAAGGGGGGATTCGAACACCCAATACAAGATATACACGTATTTCGCGATGAAAGCAATGTATGTGCATAAAATAAAATTAGCCCGCGACAACAAGCAAGAGCTGTTCACTCTTTGACAGATGGAGACTAACTAATTTTAGGAACAACGGACGTTTGTCGTGGCTGAACGAGAGCGCTTTAGGGTTTCTATGAAGATGGACCGCATGTTAGAATACAGGAGTGACACAACTCGAAGAATACAGTCCACTACAAAAAATAAATTTAAACTAAAATGCGAATCCTAAACATTAAATACGTACACACTACAAACAAAAAATATTAATTAAAACTACGATTAACATAACCGCCCACCAAAATACACCATATTTTTTAAATCAATTGTTGTGGGGATGGTAAGGTGCAAAATTTTACTACAGGGCGTTGCGGTAACCCCAATTTACTCTTAATGGTAAGAACGCGACAAACACCATCAGGACTATGATGGAGCTTTTCCACCCGAGCAAGGTTCCATTTTAAAGGGGAAGCTGCATCGTCAACTACTAGAACGACCATACCAGGGGCAAAGGGGGACGACAACTAATTCCACTTGTGCCTCTGTTGAAGTGTATGGAGATATTCCTTATCCAATCGCTTCCAAAAATCTTGATGGAACCTTTGTAATAGTTGCCAAGGAGTTAAGCGATTAATTTTCTCGTGGGGCAGATTGGTATCTGCTACTGTAGTGAAGTTAAAAAATTGCCTGTAGCCTTAGCGGAGTAATCGTTAGGGTCGGAGCTCACTTCACACTAAGGACGAGAATTCAAAACGGCCTCTATTTGAACTAGAATGTTATATAATTCTTCATAGGTTAATCTTTGAGCGCCCACGACTCGCGAAAGGTGCGATTTAATGGATTTAATACTGGGTTCCCAGATACTGCCAAAATGGGGAGCTGATGGGGGATTAAATGTCACATGATGCGTTCAGATTCTGCCGCCTGTTGCATTAAGCTTTGCAGAAGGCCTTGAGCACCTGCAGAATTGGTTCCACAATCGCTATACATTTGGGAGCATCGACCACGACGAAACATGAAGCGGCGAAGGGCTGCTAGAAAAGCCTCTGTGGAGAGATCAGATGCATGCTCTAAATAAACTGCTTTGGTTGCCAAGCAAACGAAAAGACAGCGATATGCTTTCATGGGTTTAGCTCAGCGAGTTTTACTCATCGTGATAAAGAAGCCCCCCCCCCCCCCCGTAATCAACGCCCACTGATGAGAAGGGCTTTACTTGATTGACTCGGACGGGAGAGGGAGATTGGCCATGAACGGCTCAAGTCGAGGGGACTTAGTCCGGAAACAAGTGTAGCAATTCGATAAGCAACGGCGAATTACTCTTTTGGTCGATAATATTAATACATTTTGCAACAACAAAAAGTGTAGAGTCTTTAATCCGGGATGAAAATGTTGCTGGTGTGTATCTTCGATTAGAAGATGCGTTAATGGATTATTGTTTGGCAATAAGACAGGATTTTGTTAGTCATACGATAACTCGGAGTAGTTCAGACGGCCGACCGCCCTGAGCAAACTGCCTTCATCCAGAAATGGGTTTAATTTTCTAATTTGCTTTGAACATGGGTGTTTAGAGCACAACGCATTAAAGTCATCCACAAACACTAATTGTTGGAGACGCTTTACTAAAACCAAAAGAGCGCGATGTAGTTCGCAAGCAACTAGAACACCACTGAAAACCTATTA